>JZKD02S1679849.1:311285-322727 GCA_000966675.3 Picea glauca | reverse complement strand
CTAAAAGAGAAAAAGGGTAATCAAACCATTTTCGAGAGGAGTCTAGAGACTCGATAGTCAACTCAAAAGACTACATCAAGAGAGCCCCAATCATGCCCTATATCATCCAACCCTGAAAAACATTTATGTCCCTCAACTGTAGAAATATTTCCAATCCAGTATGGTTGTACCTGTGTATAAACTCGTTGATAAGATTGTGCCAATAACTTAGCTTCCAAAATCCAATGCCAAGTCCCTAACCATTCAAAATTTACATGTCTCCTCTGAATATCTATTCGATTCCAACACCTTTCTGAGACACGGTTTTTCTTCCCACAAAAAACACATGGGTGGAGATCAAAACAATTTAATTCAACATGGACAACTTGGTGACAATGTCGACACACTACACATTCTTTGTTCAACCGAGCATCATCATCCAACAAATCCTTAATACATGTATTATCACAAAAAATTGTATCAACATCATGTACATATTCCTTATTAAGTTCTTCCTTCCTACTAGAATTAACTAGAAAACCACCACTTACAAATGTACGTTGTTTACAATGATTAGAAATATGAAAAAGGTTTTCATGATCCTTTTCATATCCTAAGCCATATATGTTTCGTTTAATCTATAACTTTTCCCATGGTCTAACCAAGTTATCTATATTTTCAACCCGATCCTCATGTTGAACCTTCAATTTATCCACTTTGTTTTCAGTGTCATTAGTCAAGGCTACACTGACTTCATTAAAAGAAAAAAGACTACAACTCGCAATCACATTCATCAAGCACAAGTTTGTTTTCTTTCTCCTCAGCCAAAAACTTTATTTGTGTTTGAAGTAGATGTACATTTTTGTGCAGTATGCGAAAAAAAGTAAGAACATTAGTGAGCATTCATTTTTTCGTAGGAATTATATATTATGGAGACTTGTTAATCAATGTGTGCAATATATTAAGCATTTTGTCAATTCCTGTCATTTTGAAGTGCTTCAAATATGCCTCCTTAAGACCTTGATTTTTATTCTTTATATGAAAATGTATTTATATGTACTTGTTTGCCAATAAATAAGCAATAAAAAACATTCCACATGCACAGAAAGGTCCTAATAACTCCTTATTCAATTTCAGGTGGGTCTAGGAGTGGACAAAACTTTTATTGAGTTACAATTCTCCATTTATCCCCATTACAAAATACAAAAAAAATACAAACCACAATATTACTTATTACTCCTTTTACAAATCCCCTTATGTCTTCAAATAAAACTTCTTATGTCTCTTACAAATTCCTAAAAAATATTCAAATGGATATTTCCTTATAACTCCTTTTCAATCCTTACTTTGTTTTTTACAAAATGATTTAATTTTTTTTTCTTCAACTAAACTTCCCACTTATGCTTCTCTTAGGTGACTTGTAATTTATGCTTCACATAGTAGGAAAGCATATAATAGTAATAAATTATTTCCAAATCCTCTCACACCAAGCCTTTTAAAGCTACTTTTAACCAAAAGTGATATTTAAACCAAAATAATATTGTTCCCATCAAAGAATATATCTCATAAAAATAGTGTAGTTTTAGTTTTAGAATTTTCAATTATGTACTCGACAATCAAATCGCATACACAGGTTGTGAGGGGGTTCTTCAAATCAAATTTCCAAATTGTAGGTCACTTCTCCCATTTTTCACCAGGTTGGGGCTCGTTTTCTCCCACTTCATCGCTTCTTTTATGAGTTCATGAGGTCCTCTGAACATGTACATGATGTTTATCGCATTCTTCCATAGTTTCCTTAGTACGCTTTCTTCTCATATTTAGTCTTCTTTAATCTTTCTTTGATTTCCTTTAGAGCAGCTTCACCAACAACAACTCTAACTTCCATATTCTCGGTTCTCTTTTTCTGGATAACTTCCAAAGAAGCATCAACAATAGACCTAGAATAAGGCTTGTTTGTTGTACGTCTCCTCTTCTTTACGTGCTCAGCATGAATTTCCTTCTTATGTTGTTTCCGGTATATTGCAGTCCAGTGGTGCTGATGATATTTATGTTTCCAAACTAAAAGAAAAAACAACCTAATTGCTCTTCCATTCTGAACTGTTTAGGGTTTATATCAGCCCCGCCTTCCTCTTATTAATGATCATATTTTTTTAAGAAAAAACTAATTTTTTGGCAAGCAATAAAATCACCTGGTTTGTATGATTAGTATGTGATTGCTTATTCTTGTTCAAGTTTGCAACAACCACAAACCCAACTTGATGAACGCTTGCAAACATCACCAATTCAGATTCACTATCCTGGGTGGAGGCAGGTCAAACTTGTCATGCACTATTCATCATTAATACACCTTTCTCTTCCTGCATGTCGATGTGTCTATTGTGAGAAAGATCAGATTCTTGTGTATTGTGGTTGGATTATTGTGTATTGTGGTATTTATGCTTGTTAGCGCTAGAAGTTAACTCAAGACTACTATTGATTCAAGCCTAATACACCTTGTTTCAAAATGTTCAATAAGGGTTTTAGAGATGGATAGATTCTTTCTTGGTTTGAAAGGAAATAATGGTCTGATCTATTAAGATCACTTACCTAGGTGCAACTTAATATCACTTACCTAGGTTCCCTAAGAAGGTAAAACATGAGCCATGGGATATTTGGACTATTCCTCCTAAGCATAGAAGAATAATTGTCCCTGATTTATGAGCCTGACCCATTCACCTCACTCGACCATTCCTCCTGCACTAATCATAGTGCAACCTGGAGAGAATGAGTCTTCCCTAGGGAATGCTTGTCCCTGATTGTTGAACCTGGATCATTCACCTAACTAGGACATTCTTCCAGCACTAATCATAGTGCAACCTTGAGAGAATGAGTCTGCCCTAGGGAATGACTGTCTGGAACATTTCCTATGGAAGGTCATAAGAAATATTTCCAAAGACTAAGGTTTTATGTAAGGGAAATGGTTCCCAGCCAACAAAAGAATGATACCACAAAGTTGAACTTCTCCATGCTTCAAATCGCAGGTTCAAAATCACCAATTCATGAGTTGAATTCACCAGTGAACGCTTGAATTCATAATTTCTTTCATATGATCATTCATATAATGATCTTTCATATAAATACTAGGTAGAGGTCGCTTCGACGATTTCCTTTTTGGTTTAGATGATGAGCATTTGCAGTTAGAAAGTTGAAAATTAAAAACATATGTTATACAAAATAAAATTTACGCCTGCCAATATGTGCGGAACAACCATGTCTTTCTTTTTTTCTTTAAAAAAGAACCGTTCAACAAATTATAACTGCATTTCACTTCTTTCACACAACAATCAATTTCAAAGAAGGGGACTAGGGTTTGCAGGTTATATCATAACCATGGAGGCAACTTCACTGACCCAATACTAAACTTAATAAGAGAAACACAATATTTTTAGGGAACCGACCAGATTCTTATGTAGATTAAAATTTAGAATAAGTTCTCAGATTAAAAAATAAAGATCAATATACACGTAAAAACTGACCATTAATATTTCTCCCATTAAGATTTAGCTATTCACACGAATTCTATATATCTTCTTCACCTTCTTCAACATCTCCCAACAACCATCAACATCTCCCAACAACCAGCTGTGATAAATTATTCTTCCATGGGATCATAGGTATCAAACAATGCTCCGATACCACATGATAGAAATCAGGGCAAGAAAATAATTAAGAAAAACAAGAATATTGAGAAATATCAGTGAAAGGCATAAGCCACTAATTTCCATATTCATGTATTCACAAATGTAAGTACATATAATTTCCATATTCATGTATTCACAAATGTAAGTACATATAATTTCCATATCCATGTATTCACAAATGTAAGTACATATAGTACAATAAACAATAACCACCGTTAACTGTTAACTGCCAATAACTAGCATAAGCTAACAAGGTGGTATTAGGACTATTATTAAGAGGAATAATGCTAACAAAAATTTGGTGGGCACATGGAAATGGTTGAGATTTCAATGTCATATTGTCAAAATTTCACCATCAACTGAGATCAGATGACCAAGTTATAACAAAACTATATCTACAACCATTTCATGTGTTTGAGGAGTAAAAAGACAATATTGACATTGATTTTTGGTGGGCACATGTGCATATATTCCAACTTACCACAACTCAAATTTTATCTGCATGAAACTTTGTATGACCCTATTTTTCCACATTTACAAACCAATTTTAACTTGTTCGCTTTTATAGCAACTTGTGTACTTTCCTAGCAATATGTTTTGCTTGAATCGTAACAACCTATTTTCTTTAATGATAACAACATGTAAGTCAATAAAAGACATTAAAAAAAACATCTGTACAACCATTTCATTATTCATGATCCCCTTTTCTAGATTACATGCTTAGCACATCTCAATAAAATGTATCTACCATGAATTCTAATTCAAATAAATAATAACACATAACTAATTCACAAAATATTTTGCATGTGGAAGCATAAAGAAAATAATTTCAATGTCCACATATGACAATGCATCCTTTGCAAGTTTCACATTAAACAAAATCATGTCGGCTCCATGTGACCCTTGAAATATTCCACAAACTGACACTCCAACATATGTACATGTTGTGCCCTACTTTGTGCATGTGTCCATTACCTCAACAAGTCAAACCACCTAGAATTTTCCTGATACCTACACAAGATTGCAACGAGATTATTAAATCTTGATCGACATTCCACAATATCTTTCACTGATTTTCATATCAAGACATATGTGAATGATAATATATGGAAGCCATTATGCATCCCCAAAAATCTTCATTTTACAAGGAAAACTATTCATTTTATGAATATTACAAATTATGTCATCAAATATATTCCATTGTCATTTGGATTTTGTTTGAATATGAAGGAAACCATTTAAATATTAGGAATTGTTTGTGGGCTCACAATTTTGGGAATAACTATTAATTTCAAAAAAGAAATCGCAAAAGCAATAATCAACAATAGTGAGCAACATTGAGTTAAGTTAAAAAATTGGCCATCTCAAAGATGAGATGAACAACAAATATGATAATTTGAATAAAAAATTGGATTTATTTATACTAGAGGTGAACCATGTTCTTATCAAGAAATTTGGGATTCCATGTATCACATGGATTATTCAACTTGCAACCATATGGAACTACATTAAAAGGTATTCGAAGATGAATCTAGTACGAAACAATGATGAAAGGATCTGAATAGCTTCAATGTACCTAGAAGGCCCTACATACAACCACTTTATGTGGTGGAACAATTAAACCAAAGGATTATATGTGAACTGTTAACAATGTAAATAAAACTTGGTCAACATATTCTATGATGAAGAAAAACAAGATATATTCATCGAACTCAGTTACCTTTGAAAAGTAGGATCAGTGGAAGATTATACCAACGAATGGAAATTTTGGCTACTTGAATCTCAAAGTATGCCCAAAGATAAGATGCTAAAAATTTATTTTGCATGTTTAAAATGAGGAGTATGAAATGAAGTTGTAAAGTAGAACATACCCTCTATTGAAGAAGCCAAAACCAATGCTAAGCTAATATAAAATCTCCTTAGTGAGTATGGAGTGTCTTTCAGTGCTACTAAGAGAACCAATAGACATGTACCACCACACCAATGTGACACTCAATGTTCAAATTATTAATTGAGAAAAAAAGACCAAAAAGAGGGAAATTGTAAGGATGATTGGGTCCCAAGTCCCAAATGCAAGATCAAGAATGATGAGAAAGTATAAATCTCCAACTCCAATCTAGATAAAGATGACAAAGAACCCACAAAAGATACTCAGATAGGAATCAAAAGAAAAGGAAGTTGTGCCAAAAATATCGTTTGCATTGTTGACAATCATGACATGAACCATGAATCCCAACAAGTATGATGAAGTAGACATTCTCAAAATCTCATCAACAACCATGAAATATACTCCACAACCTCAATCCTTGAAGCTCAAGGGGTTAGTGAAAATTATGGATGTCATCATACTTGTGGAGTCTAGAAGTACTCAAAAGTTTAAAGATCAACATTGGAAAAGTTAAATATCTTTGTATATCCAATGAACAACCTTAGAGTTGAAATTTCATATGACCAAAATATTACATAGGTTGGAATATTTCATAAGATTATGTTGCATATACAAAAGCACCAATTGCAAATTGGATTCTATGTAATTCCATTGGATGAAATGGACATTATATTGGGGACATACTGGTAAAATTTATTGGGTGCCTACTCCACAAATCCTATAGAAGCAACTTATGAAGTTCAAAGTATTGAAATTTTGCTTAAGATTTATCCTAGGAAACCCTCTTGAGGAAGAAAACCCAACAAAAATTCTTCAATATATATTCATCAACAAGTACAATGTCTCTCACCAAGAGATATCTCACGAAACATAAGATAACTATAAGATAGACCAGAAACAATGACCACAATAGAGTAGCACAATACTATATCAAGAGAGACAGACCAAGAGATAACCAAAACCCCCCATGAAAATGCTCATCCTTTGTAGTTGTGTCTCCTTCTAAGACTTGTGCACTTTTCCTTGAGAGAGAACTCGTGTTGTGCATGTTCTTCAAGTGAGGCGCCTAGCCTCATATAAATAGTATTTAAGTCACCCTTTAATTAGTTCAGGGACGACTTGTACAATTAATACTTTCTAATTTACATTTGACTTTTACAAAGGCACAATAGTGATGAATTTACAAATACAACATAATATTATTCTTGGTCTAATACAATACAAATACAATAAGAATATCTTTTGAATCTACTCAAACTTCAACACTTCCTCTTAGCAAGGAAGGCATTCTTCTAGTATGATCGTGACGACTGCTTCTACACTTTTGAACACTTGACCTTTGACTTGTTGACTTTCCATGAATCTACATTGAAGAATGGTTTGACTTGGTCTAATACAATACAAATAAAATAAGAATATCTTTTGAATCTACTCAAACTTCAACACTTCTTCTTAGCAAGGAAGGCATTCTTCTGGTATGATCGTGACGACTGCTTCTACACTTTTGAACACTTGACCATTGACTTGTTGACTTTCCATGAATCTATATTGAAGAATTTTTGTAACCACATCATGCATCCAAGTTCTCATCATCCTTTTGGGATTTATGTCATCACAGGGCTTCATCTAGTTCACATAAAACTAGGAAACTCGCTAGCTCACACATAATCTAGCATCTAGTTCACATACAACTAGTAAACTCACCAGCTCACAAAGAATCTAGAATCTAGCTCTAAGGCTAGTCCTTCTGGTTGGAACACTAAGAAACCGATCCATAGTGACCAAGCATATAATCACAAGGATTAGGCGATGTAGTGTGCACACACTACCCATCTAGCCCAAGGCTAGGAAACACCTCCAACCACACAGGTTGGCCCTCCAGCTTGAAAACATGGGAAACTCTCCATCCCTGAAGGCTCAACATTTGCTGACCTTGTGCAAGGTCACGTTGAATGGTGCCATAGTCACTAACGTGCCTATGAATGACTACCCATTGTTGTTGCCACACAATGATTCTGTTGCCTTGGATTTGCATCTGTAACTCATCACTCCCTCTTATTGGGCAAGTCCTTTTGGAACACACCAAGCTTGTCCATGAAGTACACAAAATTAACCCTTTACAGAGGCTTGTTCAACACATCTGCTATCTTCTCATCTGTAGCGACATACTGGAGCTTCACTGCTCCCTTATACAACATATCTCTGATATAATGGTACCTGATATCAATATGATTGGACTTGTCATGAAAAACCAGGTTCTCTAACAAATTCACACAAATCTGGTTTTCACACTATTAGATGCAAGTCACCTCTAACTCGAGATGAAAAAATCCTGCAAGAAAATTTCGAAGCCACACTGCTTCACTGCTAGCTGAACACACTAATATATACTCCGCCTCAGTCGTACTGAACTCCACATTATTCTTCTTCCTACTAAACCATGAGATCATAGTTGATCACAAACTGAAGCAACATCCAGACGTACTCTTCCATTCTATGACATTACCAGCCCAATCTGAATCAATATAGCCTTGCAGGCTTATCTCATGATCTGAAACATATCTGAGTCCATAGTCAATTGTACCTTTCATGTAACTCAACACATATTTTGCTGCAATCAAGTGAACACCTTTAGGTTCGACCATATACTGACTCAATGTGTTCACTGCAAAACATATATTTGGCCTTGTGTTTGTTAAGTACATCAACGAACCAATCATCTGTCTATACATGGTGGAATCCACTATCTCTGAAAATTTATCACTCAATAACTTTAGACTCTTCACCATCGGTGTAGGCATGGCTTTAAAATCCACCATTCTGAATCTCTTCAGAATCTCTATAGTATATTTTCCTTGGTTAAGGAAAATCTCACTCGGTCTCTACCATAACTCTATACCTAAGAAATAATTCTTCCTCTTACTTTCAACGATGAGCTTCTCACATATAATAGTAATATCATCCACATATAACAGTAATATCACAGGTCCACCATCGACAACCTTGTACTAAAGGTTGGAATCTTATTTACTCTTGGTAAATCCCAAGCTCATTGGGAAACTGTCAATTCTACCATACCATGTTGTGGGTTCTTTCTTTAATCCATATAAGTCTTTCTTCAATATGCACACATGTGTCTGACTCTCATGTGTCTCAAAACCTTGTTGTTGCTCCACATACACTTCCTCTTCTATTACACCATTTAGAGAAGATGTCTTCACATCCATTTGGTGTACCTTCCACTTCATTACTGCAACTATCACAAGTATAGCTCTAATAGAAGTGTATCTTTCCACATGAGAAAATATCTCCTCATAATCTATTCCTTCTTTCTGGGAAAAACCACAATCCATGAACCTTGCCTTGTACTTCTCAACACTGTGATCTATTGAATGCTTCGTCTTGTAAATCCTCTTGGAAATTACCACTGTCTTCTCTTTAGGTCTCGAAACCACATCCCAAACATCATTCTTTACAATGAAATGGTAGTCCTCAATCATGGCATCCTTCCATTCTTTATTCTATATAGCCTCTTAATAACAGGTAGGCTCAACATCAATAATGTCACTTAGCAATGCCACATAACTAGAGTAAGGTCACATTCTCTTTCTTTCTCCGAAAGATCCATCTGGAGCACCATACTTCTCTGCATCTTGAATAATATCTTGAGCCCAAGCTGGTCTTCTCTTATTTGTATTCATCTCTCAAGATGAATCTATAAGTCTTTGTGGTTATTTCATATCATGATATTCTAGTACAACATCATCGCCTGCATCTGTATCTGCAACTCTGGGAGCTTCAGGTTCCTCATCATGGACCTCATCTAAATGATTCCGTCTCGATCTATTGAAAGTTACATCCTCATTAAAGGTGACATCTCTGCTAGTGTCAATATCCCAGTGACCAGGGATGTAGACTCTGTATGACTTCGATGTCTCACCATATCCAACAAATATACCCTTCTTTCCTGAAGGGTCCAACTTCGATCTCTTGTCCTTGGGAACATGCACATACACTGGACAACCAAATATCCTTAGGTGGTTGACCTCAATATTTTCACCTTTAAACATTTCTTTTGGTGTCTTGTTCCCAAGTATACGGTGGGGAATTTTGTTCTGCACATATACATTAGTCCTGGATGCTTCTTCCCACAGATGCATCGATAAATATTGATCATGAGTCATGGCATTTACTACTTCCATGATTTTTCGGTTCTTTCTTTCTGCCACACCATTTTGCTGAAGATTGTAGGGTGTAAAGAGATCCCTCTTAATCCCAACTTCTTTGCATAATGCCTTGAATTCATATGATGTGAATTCTCCTCCATTATCTAGCCTTAATATCTTTATATTCTTTTCATAAAGGTTTTTAACAAGTTCTTTGAATTCTTTGAACTTGTTGAATACTTCACTATTAGATTTCAAAAAATAAATCCAAGTTTTATGTGAGAAATCATCAATAAATGAAACATAATATACATACCTGCTAAGTGAAGTAGCTGACATTGGTCCACACACATCTGAGTTCACGATGTCCAAGGCTCCTTTGGCTTTGTTGTCGTTGCTTGGAAATGGTTTCTTCACGTTCTTGCCTTGTGCTTATCCCTTGCATATGCCTTCATGATTCACTTGGATCTTTGGAAAACCTGTCACCATCTTGCTCACGATTGGTAATGCTTTTTAATGTATGTGAGCAAATATTCTGTGCCAAAGCTCACTCGAATTAACTCTGTTGTGTACTAATGTTGAATCTGAATCTCCATTCAATTTGTATAGACCTCCTTTTTTAACACAAATCACCACAACATCATCAATAGACTTTCCTCTTGGCCACATGAGAACTTAACCATCAATGAAATAAATTGTGAATACTTTCTCATCCAATGTTGATGTTAGAATTTAAGAGCAAAAAGTAGACTAACTAGAAACATAAATATTTTTATAAATTTCCAATCATTTTCTACTATAATTCTGGATCAGAAACACATTAAAATTTATGATGCATAATCTAATAGCATAAAACAATAAATAACATAACATTTACTTGAGTATCACCCTAGATAAAACAAGGAAAAAAATTACCTGATATGTTATTGTTACCTTCCTTGATGTATGCTCAGAAAAATCTTAAGAGATCATGGAACAACCCTCAAGGAATATCTCATCATGATCATAGGGACATTGCCAAGAAGAAAATTTTAGGTTATAAAACGATAAACCAACTCAGCAGGATGAAAATCTAAATACCATGCCACTATTAAGTAATAGGGTTGAAATCAAAACAACATTGTCCAGCCTAGGGCTGGAAAAGAAACCACAAACAATCTTAATACTTTCATCCCAGGAAACACAAAAGTATGCTACAAAGATACCAGCAGTTCCAAGAAATCCCTAACAAACTTGTTCAAGGTACTAGGGATGCTAGCACACAAGGTAAGGAAACACACAAAGGGCGGCACCAACAAAATTATGGAGGAGGCACCATTTAGGTAGCAATGCAACACAATCAAACTAGCAAGAAGGTACCAAAATAGAAAAAACAACAAAGAAATCCTTTACAACTAGCTGGAAAAGTCTCCTACAGGTCAACGGTAGGCTAAACAGTCATAGCTGCTATGGATAAACACATAGTAGATGGAGAAAACCAAGAACACACAAGATAGGATCTAAGAGGACCCAAAATAAATCTGTCCAGAAGAGTTACAGTAAACTAGAAACCCTATCCAAAAGAGCCGCAACAAAAACCTCAGTCCTTAACCTGGCTAAGAGAGTGAGTGGGTGTGTCAAGTGAGGGATAGGTCACTCTTTTATAGTTTTGGGTAGGTAGGTTAGGGATAACATATTATTCCTCTTTCCATAACTTTAGGGTTAGGTTTAATACCTAACAAATAAATAA
>JZKD02S1679849.1:276965-306005 GCA_000966675.3 Picea glauca | reverse complement strand
TTTAGGAAGAAAAAATGGAAATGAACCAACACATCATCATACAAGTAGAAGGGATATAACTCAAGCAAGGGGGTTTCATTAATAAACAATAAGACAAGGTCAAAGATTAAGTCCTTCTTTAATTGCAGGTTTGTCCACACGAGTCTCATGATATAACTTATAATATTTTATCATCCCAACATATGAGGAGGGTCAATGATGTGATCATTCCCTTCTTCTTAATTGCTCGTAGGTCACATGGACCATCCCGGGAGAGAAAAAAGGTTACACATCATTTCGGCTTGGTACTCAACTAAGAAAATGGCTGGTCCCAGACCATGATACCCCATAACCCATCTAGAGGCCCTAGATCACAACTAGGGTATTAAACACCAAGGTATACAAACACGGATAAATCTAAGCGCCAAGCAAGGATTCCCTGGAACACATCCAGGGGCCCTAGAACAGATCTAGGGACTTATATAATCAAAGTGCTTGGTCCCTGACCAAGAACCCCAAAAATACATTGGGGGCCCAACTGGGGTATTTTTCCATGGATCTATCTGTTTGGTCCCAGACCAAGAACCCCAGGAGATTACTGGGGGCCCTAGATCACAACTAGGGTCTTTTCCATCCTCCGGGAGAATGGATCTTGTAGTTGCATTAATTTTAATAGTTGAGATAAAACGAAGCTTCTTATTCAAGCCAGGTACATAAAAAACCTCCTTCATCTTCATAGGATTTTTGAAATCTGATCTGTAAGAAGATTATCCCACTCCTTTAATGGGATACTAATAATCATCACTGAGCTTCACCTTGTGAGGTGAATCCTTCTGAACTAATTTCGAGAAATAATCCTTGTAACCTGTCATGTGCTTAGAATCACCACTATCAATAATCCATGTGTCACTTCCATGAGTAATTGTTCCTGTAAGAGATGATATCAATACATTTTCTTTGGCTTTCTTCTGATTAGGTTCATTGCCTTCTCCGACATGATCATGATGTATTTTATACTTTCCTTTTTTGACTTGATCTTTTAAGTGAGGAAAATTTCTTTCAATGTGTCCCATCTTCTGGAAGATGTAGCATTTATAACTTGAATCATCCTTTTGAAAATTTTGTGCCTTTTGTGTCTTTTTGTGGGGATGAACCTATTTCATGCTCTTTCCTTTTCTGGCATGTGTTGCGAGTGGTTTATTTTCATCATCTCCCAACTTCTTTTCTCTTGCTGCGAATCTAGCTTCTTCTTGAGTGCAACCTTCCCATAGCCTACTAAACTTTGTTAGCTTTATTCTTGAACAGATTCTTTGAATGAATGATTCCCAAGACCTCAAAAGACCATTCAATATAGTCATCACTAGTTCAGATTCTTCGATTGTGTCTTCAATGGCTTCAATCTGTTCTTTGATTTGAGATACCCTTGTGAATTAGGACTGAATAGATTTTGAACTCTGCATCTTCACACTCTTGAGTTGAGTCCTCAATGTAATATTTCGATTGATATTATTGCCTTCATATAATAGGGATAGATCATCAAACATCTTCTTTGGAGACTTCAATGATGATACATGAGGGATCAAGTGATCCTTGATAGAATCTGCGATAATCCTCTTTTCCCTAACTAGGTTCTTCTTATGATTTGCCTTGGCCTCATCTCCCTTTGGTTCTATAACTTCTTCTTTGATGAAACCTTCTAGTTGATTCTCTTCTAGAATGAAAATTACTCTATACTTCCATGCTCGAAAGTTATCAATGTTGAATTTTCACTATGCTAGGCTCAAGTAGGAGGTTTATTTCAATTTTAGCATTTACTTGAACCATAAACAAATGCAACTACACCATTCACAATTGCTGCAATAACCAAGATCACAAGAAGAATAACCATGCACAAGAACAGAAGAAATATCTTGGGAAACCCTTCTACTCAAGGGAAGAAAACCCAACAATCATTTTCTATATTGTCAAGAGAATACCTCCCACATCATAGACTTAGCACACAAAAGGGGTGCTCTCTAAAACCAAGAAGCTAGTGCCCAAGAGAGGTGCACACTTCAACCATAAAAAATGTACTTGCTGAAATTTCCAAATGACAAGTAACTTGTGTGTAAATTGTGTATCCTCAATGGGGAAATTACCTTGATTTATACTAGATTGGACAGACCAAAAATGGTGTTTATTGGCACAACAAGGATGACCTTAATAACTCATAAAATAATTAATTATTACAATAAACATTAATTATGTTTCACATATGGTGGAGACGACCTGTACCCTTTACATCACAATTAGGGTTACAGGTAAATCTTACTCTCATAAAATATAGAAAGGGATCCACACATCCAATAGTGCTCAACCACTAGGGACACATCCACCTGTGCTAAGCCATAAGGACGTCCTACTCAACAGATCTCTATCTCACTGAGTCCACATGAGAATCATCTTGAGTACCATCTCAAGCCTGACTCAAATGAGTCCACAAGTCAGGAGACCACACATCATAACAACTCAGTCCAGATTCTGACGCACACCCATCACATGGGCACCTTCACCCCACACAGGGGTACACATTGTTTCATCTCAAACGACACACCCATATTATGGGAATCCTCACCCCACATAAGGGAATACACATAGACACATCCATATTATGGGAATCCTCACCCCATATAGGAGCACACATTGTCTCATCTCAGTCTCAGAGAGGAATGACACACCCATCACATGGGAACACCCAACTCATGGGCTCTCTCATAGGTCGTCTTAGCTCAATATCAAAGGAGAACATGTCCTGGAGGATGTCTCACGAAGTTGTAATCATCAACACTCCCTCTCAGTTAGGGAGGCATTCTCCACTAGGCCAAGTCTCTCACGGAAGTATTAGAACTTTGTCTTGGCATGCGGTTTGGTGAATATATCTGCAATATGCTCATGTGTAGGAAGGTATTGCACGTGAAATTCTTTCCTCTGCACCATGTCTCTGGTATAATGATATTTTATCTAAATGTGTTTCGATTTATCGTGAAACACAGGGTTCTTAGAGAGCTTCACACAACTCTAGTTATCACAATGAATAATGGTAGGATCCATCTCATGATCAAATAAATATGTCATGATATTTCGAAGCTACACTTCTTCATAGACTATCACGCTTAATGCTATATACTCTACTTCCACGGTACTCAATGCCACAAAGCTTTGTTTCCTGCTGCACCAGAAAACCATGGCAGACCTCAAGGTAAAAAAACAACCGGATGTGCTCTTTCGGTCCACTACACTCCCTGCCCGATTTGCATCGACATATCCCTACAAACTCATGTCTACATTGGAGTCATATCTTAGGCCACATGCAACTGTGCCTCATAGATATCTCAATACATGTTTTGCTTCCATCTAGTGAGTCTGTCTCGACTGAATCATGAACTGACTAAGTACATTCACTACATAACATATATCTGGTCTGGTGTTAACCAGATACATCAATGATCCAATCAGTTTTCAGTATAAATGTGGATCAATCTTGCCCGAATCAGTAGAAGCATTGTTCATTTTCTTCAAATCCATCACCATCGATGTAGGCATGGATTTGCAGTTTGTCATACCGAACTTCTTCAATATCTCTACTGTATATTTTCCCTGACTCAGGAAAACCTCATCAGTCCTCTGCCATACTTCTAGTCCCAAGAAGTAGTGCATCATACCCAGGTCCTTCATCTCGAAATAATAATTCAATGCTCGCTTGCATTCAATAATAAGTCTTTCTAATCCGGTGAGGAATACATCATCCACATAGAGGACCAATATCAGACACTTGTCACCAAAAATGTGATAATATAGGTTTGGATCAACAACACTTTCGTTTAAGCCCAAACTCATCAAGAATCCATCCATATTCTCGTGCCAAGCATGAGGTGCCCGCTTTAGTCCATATAGGGATTTCTTCAACATGCACACATGAGATTTCTCGTTGTGTATCGCGAATCCCTCTAGTTGCTCAATGTAAACTCCTTCCTCAATATCACCATTGAGAAATGTTGTCTTTACATCCATATGATGTAGTTTCCAACCCATGGATGCAACTAGTGCAATGATAGTACGGATGGAAGTGTATCGGGCTACTGGAGAAAATGTCTCATCATAGTCAATTCCCTCCACCTGTGAGAATCCTCTGGTTACACATCTCACTTTGTATTTCTCAACACTTCCATAAACTGCATGCTTGATCTTATAGATACACTTTGAATTTACTATAGACTTCCCTTCTGGTCTCAGAACAATATCCCACACATCATTTTTTAATATGGATTGATATTCGTCTTCCATGGCATATTTCCATACCTGGTGACCTGATGCTTCTCCATGACAAGAAGGCTCAATATCAATGATGTGGTTCATGGCTGAAAAATAGCTCGAAAATCTCTTTGGTCTCTTGCACTCTCAAAATGTGCCTTGAGGAGTTGCATGGCCCTCTGCCTCCTACAAATTTTATCGAGCCCATGCAGGCATTTTATGGCCCACTGCAATATCTCTGGGGATATCAGCTGGAGAAACTGGATCAAATAGAATAAATGGATCAATTGGAACAACTAGATCAACTGGAATAATGGTTGTCTCCCTCTGAACTGTTGAAGGGGGAGAAGGTACTATCTTGCTGTCAATGTCCATATGAGATTCTTTGGATCTTTGAAAGGCTATCTCTTATTCAAAGATAACATCTCTTCTCACCTCAATTTGTCTCTAACCAGGGGTGTAGATCCAATATTCCTTTGAAGATTCACTGTATCTCACAAATGTACCTTTTCTTCATGAAGGGCCTATCTTGGACCTCTTTTCTTTGGGTACATGAAATTATATTGGACACCCAAATATCCTGAAGTGTCCAATATCATGCTTCACTCTGGCGAAGGCTTCTTCAGGAGTTATGTTCTTCAAAATCTGGTGAGGACTCATGTTCTGAACATATATTTTTGTCATGCATGTTTCTTCCCATATAATCATAGGTAGACTTGGATCATGTATCATTGCTTTGGTTTCCTTGATGATGGTTCTATTTTTCCTCTCCGCAACCCCATTTTGCTGAGGGTTGTAAGGAACTATGTACTCCCTATTGATCCCTGCTTCAATACATAAATGATTGAAATGTTTGAAATCCTTGGAGGTGCATTCTCCTCCATTATCTGATCTTAGTACCTTGATCTTTCTTCCGGTCAGGTTCTCAACCTGAGCTTTGAATTCTTGAAATATTGCAAGGTCTCCATCCTTGGTCATCAAGAAATAAATCCATGTTTTTTGAGAGTGATCATCTATGAAGAGTACATAGTACAAATATCCATTCAGGGAGGCAAAAATCATTAGCCCACACACATATGAATGTATCAAGTCCAACATTTCCTTGGATCTATTGTCACTTCTCAAGAAGGACCCCTTGACATTCTTGCCAATGGAACAACCTTTGAAAACATCTTTATGCTGAATTTGTATCTCTGGAAGGCATGTTACCATTTTCCCTAGAGATGAAAGGGATCTATAATGAATGTGATCAAGTCTCCTATCTCATAGCTCACTCAAGATGATAGTATCATGTAACAGGGCCTTGACTGGTCTGATAGTCAACCTATATAAGCTTCTTTCTCAAACACCAATTACTATGGAATAATTTATATGTGAGTCATTGTGCCATGCAATAACTTTTCCTTCAGAAAAGGTAACCTTGTAGCCTTTTTCTTCTAAGGAAGAAATGGAAACAAGGTTCCTATTAATCCCAGGTACATATAGTACCTCA
This sequence comes from Picea glauca, assembly GCA_000966675.3. Lineage (NCBI taxonomy): Eukaryota > Viridiplantae > Streptophyta > Pinopsida > Pinales > Pinaceae > Picea > Picea glauca. Next base: position 300,244 of record JZKD02S1679849.1, on the reverse strand, counting down.
CTTAACTGAATAGGTATTTCAGAATCTAGTTGGAAGGTAGAAGTTCCAACCCATTTTACATTATATCTGGCATTGTCTCCAAGTATAACATGTAGATTGGTCTCTTTCTCAACAAGATCCCTCATGTGATCTCTAAATTCGGTCATGTGCCTAGAGGCACCACTGTCAATTAACCAAGTACCATTATCAGTAGGAACCATACCTGAGAGTGTTGAAATGAATAAGAAGGATTCTTCTTTGATGTCTTCATCTCTCTGATGTCTTGGATTCTAGGAAATGTATTTTCTTGATCCATCGAACTTATATTCCATCATCGTCATGTTCATCATATTTTCATATTCTTCACAAACCCTTACCAATTGGGCTAGGAAACCTAACAGCTAGGCTAGGCTAGAAATATTAGGTTTCGTTGGGATTATGACTTCCAAAAATAAGCCTTGAAAGTCAGAAGAACACTGGTGAGCTGAAAAGCTCCTTCAATGAGCTGTAGAAACCCTAAATCTGATTTTTCTTCTGAAAATTGCGAAACCCTAGGGTCAAAAATCCAAAATTCTCAGAATTTCACTCTGAGAGTATCTGGAGGTGCGCTGAATGGAGTCTTTCTCTCCTATGCCAATTTTATCCCCAATGTTAAAGTATAAAGTGCTGAAACTGAAAAAGAAGGAGGGCCATACATTTTTCTCAAAAACCCTAGAAGGTCGTACAAATTTGCAGAAAGGAGGATGGTTGGATTTAATGCTTGTGCAATGGGTTGTTCAAGACCTATGCTCTGATACCATGTTGAATTTTCACTATTCTAGGCTCAAGCATGAGGTTTATTTCAATTTTATCATTTAATTGAACCATAAACAAATGAAACTACACCATTCACAATTGCTGCAATAACCAAGATGACAAGAAGAATAACCATGCACAAGAACACAAGAACTATCCTGGGAAACCATTCTACTCAAGGGAAGAAAACCTAGCAATCCTTTGTTGTATTCTCAAGAGAAAGACCACCCACACCATAAACTTAGCACACAAAAGGGGTGCTCTCCAAAACTAAGAAGCTAGCGCCCAAGAGAGGTGCGCACTTCAACCCTAGAAGATGTACTTGTTGAAATTTCCAAATGACAAGTGACTTGTGTGTAAGTTGTGTTTCCTCAATGGGGAAATTACCTTTATTTACACTAGACTGGACAAACAAAATATGGTGTCTATTGGCACAACAGGGCCGACCTTAATAAGTCAGAAAATAATTAATTATTACAATAAACATTAATTATCTTTCACATATGGTGGATTAGACATGTACCCTTTACATCATAGTTAGAGTTACATGTAAATATTACTCTCAGAAAATATAGCGAGGGATCCACACGTCCACTAGTTCTCAGCCACTAGGGGCACGTCCACTTTTTCTCAGCCACATGGACGTCCTACTCAACAGATCTCTATCTCACCGAGTCCACGGGAGAATCATCTGGAGTACCATATCAAGCCTGAATCAACTGAGTCCATAAGACAGGAGACCACACATCATAAAAACTTAGTCCAGAGTCTGACGCACACCCATCACATGGGCGCCTTCACTCCACACACGGGTACACATTGACCTAGGGTTTCATGAGGAAACCCTGATTTTTCAACTTGAGAATTTTCAAAATCTCATCTAAGGGAAAGATTCACCCTCCTTAGGAGAACTCCTTGATGGATTTATCTTGACTAACATCCTTCAGAAGGTGGGTGACAACATCACCTAGAGTTTTATGCAGAAACCCTAATTTTTAGAATCTGCAAAAACTACAAAATTGGTCTAGGGAAAAGATGCACTAGGGTTAGGAGAGTCTTCCTATGGTCTTGTTTTCCCCAACGAGTTCCTCTAGACTGTGAAAATGGCTTCTTTCAGGCCTGCTCTGATACCATGTTAAAAAATTTCTTAATCATTTAAGTGTATTATGTATTCTTTAACTTTTAACTATTATAACAATAACCACATGCATAAGGATCACTGAAAGAAAGACATCCACAATATACATGAGATTTATCCTGTGAAACCCTCTTGGGAAAGAAAACCCAACAAATCGTCTTCAATATAGATTCGTCAACAAGTAAAATGTCTCTCTACAAGAGATATCTCATGAAACATAAGATAACCAGAAGATAGACCAGAAACCCTGACCACAATAGAGTAGCACAACACTAGACCAAGATAGATAGACCAAGAGATAACCAAAACCCTCCACGAAAACAATCCTCCTTTGTAGTTATGTATCCTCCTAAGACTTGCACATGTTTTCTTGAGAGAGAAATTGTGTTGTGCGTGTTCTTCAAGTGAGGCACCTATCCTCATATAAATAGTAGTTAAGTCACCCTTTAATTAGGTCAGAGCTGACTTGTACAATTGACACTTTCTAATTTACATTTGACTTTTACAAAGGCATAATAGGGCCGAATTTACAAATACAACATAATATTATTATTTAGGTTTTTGACTTGGTCTAATACAATACAAATACAATAATAATATCTTCTGAAGCTACTCAAACTTCAACACAAAGGGAAAGGGAAAATACACAATTTGTATGGTGAACCACCCACTGCTAGAGCAACCTCTTCACAAAAAATAAGGAAGATAAAATACAAAATATCATCAAGCAAACATCAAGGAATAAAGACTTCACACAATCCATAATATTATGCACATCCTAAAAGGGAACGTTGAGAAAGGAAAAGACAAAATAAAGCAAAAATCTAATGGCCCTTTGTCCAATGGAAGAGGTCCCTATCTATGGGATTTTTGTAAGGAAGCATGGTCGTCCCTACAAAATATCCTCTCCAAATTATTCTTTGAGGAAAAAGCATATTGAAAAGAGAGGACTTTTAATGAACATAATAATTCATTACTTAGGCTAGATTATATATCCTACAATATAATTTATTAATAAAGGTGGGTTAGGCTTAGGTAGGCCCAACCAGTTTGTACTTGTTACATAATATTTCCCCTACGAACACGTGAAATCTCCCTTGGATATATAGATCCCTATTAACCAAGACAAAAAAACAAACAAATGGTTACTACTTTCCTTTTAGACTTAACTCGTTAACCTATATATAGAAGGAGGGAGGCTTACTTTTTTCTCGAAGTTTGTATTCGTTGCTCTGCCCTTTGACCTCGATGCTCCAATCATTTTCAGTGATTAATGAGATATACAAAACAAGAAACAAACCTTTCTACTTCTACTAGATATTGTTAGGTAAGAACTAAATATATCTATAACCGATTTAACTTAAGCATACACATTGTTGAGGAAAAAGGTATGAAGAACCTCACTCAATCATTTTCAGATCTTGCTAGGCTAAAACAAGATAGTTGGGAATGTTACCCGAGGTTTATAGCCTTAAAATAAAAAAAATCACTTGATCCACAAACAATAAATACAAGAGACCAAGGTTGTCTTTATTTATTATATTTAACAGTGGAAAAAGAAGAAAACAAAATATACATAAGTGTGTTTATGGATAAAGAGACAAGAATAAAAAGAATATGAAAATATCATTTAAGATACACATGTGAGACAAAAATCATCCATCTGATTTCTTTATATAGATTTTATTCTGAGATACAAAGCATAAATTTCTCTTTACAAATCCCTACTAGGGTGGGGATCAAAGTCAAATTCAAAAGTCTCCGATGAGCACCACACAAAATACTTGGACGACAAAAAAAAACTAAAGCTAAAGAGCTAGATCAACTTGTCATAAAAGTATTGTCACTTGAGTCTACAAAATATTATTTATTAGTCGTGATATTTAATCCACAAACAAATAATAATACACAGAGTGCCTAATATTGATCTTAAAACTTTAAAAACAAGTTGCTGGAAGATATGATTCAGTTTTGAATCTTGCTATTTTCAATAAGACCCTGCTGTCATCAAGAGGGTTTAGCTTTCTAGTAAACTCAGAGTGAATGAAGAAAAGAATAATCTCACAAGTATAGAGAAGAGCTTATATTAGAAGTTCCTTCTTCTCTCTATTCTCCCTTTAAAATCAAATCTCTAACACACCCAACATCCATTAATTGCACATATAATCAGGTTAGACTATTTTCTTTTACTTTCAAACCGTAAATTCTTCTTGTAAGGTAATCACGAGAGCAACTTGAAGATGTTAACAAGAGGAATAATTTTTCTCCCTTATTAATGTTCTAAAGGGTTCCCACCTATTTAGTATTAGTATTAAATATATATAAGCAATAATGCATTGCAAGTCATTTGTAGGTAGATATTTCATGTTGCGCTTTTGGACGTCAACAAATTGGTGACTCCTCAGGGAAATCTGCTTCCAGTAGATTTATAACTCATAATGATTGGTTCTGTAAACCAATAGAAATGTGTGATCGAAGTTGTTCAGAAAATAGTTATGCAATAGGGGGGAAATAACGACTTAAGGGAATTGATGGAAAGGGACTTTGTGGAATAACTTATGAAAAGTGAGATGTATGAGGGGAATTGGTCCTGTATGCATAACAATCAATAGGAATCATAACCGAAAGTATTTATAACTTTCAAGGAGGATACTTCTGATCTACTCTTGAATCTTAGAATGGAGGGAATAAAGGGATAGCAGAAGATGGGAAGAAATAAAAACCAACTATGCTAGAGAAGTGTTGAAAGAAAAAATCTACTTCATCGGTGTTTTGAAAGGAGGATACCGTAACAACTATGTATTAATTTATTCTTATCGATCAACAATACTTACAAAACTGACATAATTATGGAAACATTGATCCATACTTTACTTCCTATGAACATAAAAAAAAAAAAAAAAAAACCAAAACCCAATAAACCAAAATGACAAACCAAAGGAAAGACAAAAGTATGTACAACAATCATATTTACACAATATAGATTCAATGATCAAGCTGGTTCCACATAATATTTCAAGTGGAAACCATTGGTACTGTAAGAAAACAATCGCTCATCCATGTTTTTAAGAAGATTCGAATTTGTGCCAAGGATAGAAGCGATTTTGAAAGGACCTAACCACAAATTTTGGAACTTAGAATGACTTCCTCTCTTAGCATGGTCTAAGTCCCATAGTAATACTTTTTCATCTATTTTAAACTCAACAACCTTTGCTTGTTTGTTAAAATACTTCTTCACTATTTGGAGCATAATCGGTCTCCTTCTTAATCCTAAGAAAAGCATTTTCGACATCATCTGTCCAAGAAAAAGAATGATCTTTCTTCAAAATATTATGGATTGGTTTAACCATGACAAAAAAATTAGGAACAAATCTACGAACAAAATTAATAATTCCCATGAAAGCTTGAACTTCTTTCTTGGATGTGGGAGAAGGGAGGTTTAAAATGGAAGTAATCTTCTCGGGACCTATACTTATGTAATTCTCTGAATCAGAAACAATGTGACCAAGAAGCTTACCCTTTGTGACACCGAAAATGGATTTGGAAGGATTTAAAGAAACACTAAATTTTCTGCAACGCATGAGAAATTGTCTAAGATGACCGAAATGATCCAACTGGTTTTTAGAATAAATAGTCAAATCATCAATATAAACTTGGATAATATTACTGATTAGATTGTCAAAAACTATCTGCATAGCTCTTTGAAAAGAGACACATGCATTAGATAAACCAAAAGAAATAGGTTCGTAAGCAAAGGTGCCCCTTCGTGTGGTAAAATTGGTTTTACATCTATTATTCCTTTTTACCTTGATTTGATTATATCCAGAAAAACCGTCAAGTAAGGACATCATTTAAGATCCTGCAACCTGTTGTAAAATCATTTCCATATTAGGAAGCGAAAAATGGTATTTCACACTTGCCCTATTTAATGCACGAAAACAAACACATAACCTGATTTGACCGGTAGTTTTTCGAACAGGGACCATATTTGAAACCCATTCAGAATACTTGACTGGAAAGATTATATGATCTTTCAACACTTTTTCCAATTCTTTCCTAATGGTGGATTCAAGCACAGGATTAATAGGAATTTACATTTGTCTAAATGGTTTTCCCCTTCCTTGATAGGAATGGCATGTTGTATGAGAGTAGGATCAAAACCAAAAAGATCCTTGTATGAACAGGAAAAAACATCTTGAAATTCACAGAGTAATTATGTGAATTTCATTTTCTCTTCATTAGAACATTGGGCACCTAATTTAATGATTTTTGGAGATTCAGATGTCCCAGTATTCAAGGAAATATTATCCCCAAATTTCCTTTTTGAATCCTCTTCCTTATGTGTTTCTTTGTTTCCTACATCACTTGACGAAAATGAATTCTCAAGAGGATTCAAGCCTTTAGGAAACTTGTCGTCCTCAATATAGATGATTTCTTTGGGCTTAAAAGGTTAACTGTATGAAAGCACAAATTCCTTCGTCACTCAACAAAACTTGCCATGATTCTACGTTATCAGGGAGGTGATGATGGTTTAGAGATTGGAACGTACAATCAATTATTATAGGTAAGAGTTGTCGAGTAGGAGAAGCTGAAAAAACAACTAATCTATGAGCCACTGAATTAAGTTCCCTTTTTAAATGATAATTTTTAAGTAACTTATTGTTTGGTACATAAATTTTTCGTACAAGATTCACAACAAGTTTGGAATCACCAAAGGCTGTAAGGTGGCCACAACCAATATTATATGCATTTTCAATGCCCAACAATAAGGCTTCAAACTTAGCAACTTTGTTTGTACACACAAATTCTAACCTATAAGAGAAATTGTGAATTTTGCCTATAGGAGAATATAGAATGATTTCGGATCCATTACCTTCATTTGAACATGAGCCATCGAAATGCATGTGCCACATGCCATCATCAAAATCAGTTGGTTCAAGTATAGTGTCACCTTCATCAAGAAATATAGAGTACACCCCCAAATATTCTTCAAGATAATTTACATTGGGTTGGGGAATTCTCTCTATATAGGGTGAAATTATTCCTTCCCGAAGAAATATAATGTTATTTCCATTTCGAGGGACATATAAATGTGTACCATCAAGTGAAACGTATCCACCAGTTAAGGCTTTCTGGTCCCATCCCAAAATAATTGAGTAGTTACTCATAGGCGTATAAATCACTTGGATATTGAGAGTTGTTCTTATCTCGGGATGTGCACACAAAACTGATATAGTGGGAAACCCCCCCTACCTTTTATAACTTCCCTGAATATACCCCACATTCATGCATGAAATACAAAGTGAAAAGATCCGGTAACTCTACCTTTAACTCCGCGTTCGGTGTTGATCCTTTTGCGTTCGATTGCTCCGCTGACTACAAGCCTCCTCCCAAGGCTGGCCTACATTCACAAATAGATAAACAAGGAACTACAAACATGTTTCTCATATATGAATCATGGGTTAGATGTCAGTATAAAACATAAATCAGACATATATATTTGACACATCATATTTTAGGATAGAAAAAATACTCCTTTTATTGATATCACAGTGTTTACTTACAATGAGATCGACGACTGCTTCGTGAACCTGGTCCGGGCTCCTCTTCACCAAGATCCAACTGCACTTCCACATATATTTCTCCTCTCACACTTATTCTAGGGAAATGGCATAGGCTTATGATGGAGGAAAAAGGTAAGAATGGGAAATTCTGATACAAATATCACAAGGTGGCTGCAAATTCTTGGGGCAAGGAGGGGATGTGAAACGGGAAGAGTTTCACTATTCTTATGATTATTGTTGGAATGAGACGCCAACACCTCCTTTTATATGAAAAAAGGATGGTTATTCGGTTGGGTGACGGGCTATAGGCGGTGGGATAGTTGGAAAACTACCTAATATCCTGTAATCTCAACGAATTCCTTGCAACTTTTTAATTTTTGCAACTTTTGTGGGTATACGCGGGCTGTAATGGTGCAACTAGTGTACATACGCGAGATGTAGTGGTGCATAAAGTGTGTGTACGCAGGAAATAGTGGTGCAGGGTGCGTACATCTTAAAAAATAGTGTTTTTAAGAAGAGTTGCTTAGTGATGGCTTGGAAAAAATAGCAAGTAAGAGGGAAAAATGCCAGGTATGCATGTATGGTGAAATTTAGGGTTATAAAAGATGCCCCCTAATGTGTGAGGTCTGAAGAGAATCTGATGGCTGAAATACATTACAAAATATTCTCCAACGTACGAAGTGAGTGAGCCTAGGACTAGAGTTCGGGAGGTGCCATCTGCAAAAAGTAACAATTGTCTCACTGAGGCAGACATACCCATGCTTGGGATGAAATAAATCATGGATGCCAACAAAATACACTGCAGATCCATGTCATATAACTATATAAAGTGTAGCTTCAAGTAATACACAATGGATCTACATCTCAAAATCAAAGATATACATGTATAGTATCCATCTTCAAGAAGCCAAATGACGCCTGATGGATGGAGATGAGGCCTTTAGAGCTCGAGTAACAACTTCAAGATATTCCTAACTTGGGTAGGAGTGTAATATGAGTGTACAACTTCACTACCCAGAGGTCTTTGACGGCTCGTCGGGGAACAAACAAGAGGATCTCGGTGATCAGACAAAGAACTTCATTGATTTTGAACAAGGACTTTATTGGACTTTTGGGATGGTCGGGCATGAGGATAAGAGAAAAACTGCAGAAAGACTGAATTAGGTTGGGTAAAAATTCCCTTGGAAAACAAAACGACAGATGATTAGACTCAGGCAACATGACATTGACATAAGTTCACGATGTAGGATGCAACACAAACTCTCCATGTGTTTGGAAGAATAACCAAATGGAAGAGGACACAACTCTATGTAATGAGAACAAATTCCTAAGGTCATATTAAAATCCCAATGCTTGACGACAAACGAAAGGATGTGCTTTGTCCAAGGGTGACTCATTGTGCTTCCATAAAAAGAAAATACTTTTCCCGTCCTCTTTTTGTGGTATATTTGATTTTTTTGTCTTTTTCAATATTTTGAAGAGCTTGAAAAAGAATAAAAGAATGCTACGTTACAAAGGAGGAACGAGTGTCGCAAGCATACTAGTTCCAAGTGCAAGGAACACACTAATGATCATAGCAAGGAGACATGTGCAGGAAAAGGACACTCGGGGAAAATTCCTCCATGGGTCAAGGTGTTAGGTCATAGAGGCAAAGTGATACAAGGCTTGTGTATAAGGCATGCTTCAAAGGTTTAGTTGAGAGCAACATGGAGCCGAAATTAGGCCAAAGATGTAGAGATGCAACTGTGATTAGTAAGACACGATGAAACCCCCTTCAATGTATTTTTCATGAGCCCAGAGAAGTTAAGCTCAATGGTTTTTTTCACGTTTAGAGAGTCTAAAAAAATGTAAAAGAAGACTCCACTGGGGTACCTTTTTCAAAGGTAGTCTAGTCGGCTCGAAAAAGGGATAAAGTAGCACCGAAAATATGTCTATTCAAAACCATTTTAATGAGTGTGACACAGACAAGATCAATCGACAATCTTTTCAATTTTAAGGACTCTGAAAATAGATTAACTATGGACTCACAACCTTTTTTCTAGATTTAGTCTCCTTAGCCCCAAAAAGTATAAAATCTACTTGGGAGAACTCTCTCGGCGAGACGAATCTCCCGAGGTGTACCTTTTTCCTCCTTAATCTACAAGCCGAAAAAAGGGGTAAACTCATGCCAGTAGATGTTTTTCTGAACCAATTTAATGAGTGTGAAAGAACAAGGTCACTCGACGATCTTTTCAATTTTAAGGAGTCTAAAAAGAGATTAACTATGGACTCCATAGGGGATGTTCTTCTGGAATAGTTTAACAAATGTGAAGGAAAAAGGTCACTCGACAATCTTTTCAATTTTAGGGAGTCTGAAAAGAGCTTAACTATGGACTCCATGGGGATTCCTTTTTCGTAAATTTAGTCCCTCATGCCCGAAAAAGGGTTAAAATTATACCTGAGAATACTCTTCTAGCGAACCGAAGTTCCTAGAGTATAACTTTGTTCGTACAATTGACCATCAGGACCGAAAAAGGGGTAAACTACCGCTGGAAAGACGTGCCTTCAAATTTTAGTTTGGCGAGCGTGAAGGACAACAAGATCGCTCGACAATATTTTCATGTTTAAAGAGTCTGAAAAGGGCTTAAAAGAAGACTCATTTTTTGGGAGTCCCGAGGGTGAGGCCAAGACGGATGACATCTCAGACATATGAGGCTCAATATCATAATCATGACAGGACTAACAAGGAATCCCAAGCCTAAAGTCATTAACGATGACATGGACACCAAAAATGCAACCAAGATCTACCTAGGGCATCCATGTGAAGGTAGGATCTACCACTAAATTACGACACTTTTAAAGTAGCAATGACGATTCTATGTCGCAATTCGGTGGGATCGATCCTATGGCAAAGAAGAAAAGACAACAAGATGCAAAAAGTGGAGGTGGAATCCTAACTTAAATGCAAAAAGTTGGAAAAAATGACTTTTACCAAAGAATCTTAAAAAGTGACCCATCTCCCAAAAAGTTTTCCAAACCAAAAGTGAAGTGTATCGTAACATCCAATGAGAAACTCAAGAGCCATGTTAAACGATTTTCAAGCCAGAAAAAATGACAAAAGGGTTCAAAAAAGTGGCAAAAAGGGCCAAAAAAGTCTATAAATAGAAGCTGACAGCTCATTTTCACCACTGCAAATTGAGAATTAACCAAAAAGCCAAAAACACCCCTTTGTGAGAATAGTTGATTCTGGGAGATTTAGAGGATGAAACAAACTTCCACTTAGACCAAGTAAGTACAAATTAACCCTTCTTGCATTTCCCTACTTCCTTTTTGCATTTATTTTAGTTTTTTGGGGGGCACACACTCCTAAAAAGGGGCGGCCCTACATGTATGCGGGCTGTCCAAGGACAACCTGCGTATGTCCACGGACATAAAATAATCTTCCCACGTGCATACACGATTATGTCCAAGATAGCTCGCGTACACCCTAAAAAAGGTAGAAAAATGAAAATGCAAGAACTAACTTCCTCCATGAACTTGTCATTTGACAAGATGTATGCCCACTGGAGAGAGAGGGAGCACAAAGACATTGCTATCTTGGTCGATGAGGACCTTGCAACTATGGCTGCATTAAGACAATGCGGTTTATGGAATTTGTTTTGGTGTCCATTCATGAGGGCACAACCCAGGCTCTTGAATTCCATGGTGGATAATTGGCACCCTGACGTTGAGGTTTTTATGCTTGAGGGGAAGTCATTGAATCCAATGACTGAAGACATTTTATTTTTGACTAGCCTCTCGGGAAGAGGTGAACGAGTCAAATTGTAAGCTTTTCCCCCCGAGCCTCATAACATTGCCGAGTTGATTGGACTATATTGCGAGGCTGGCACTGAGAAAGTAGGTTCTCAGGTGCTGATCCACAAGATTACCAACCTATCACTGAAGGTGATAGTTTACTTATTGGGTGGATCGCTGGATCCGCGACCTTACATCAGGCCTCCCGGGCGCACATGCATTATGCAGTGCAGTCCTTAAATGCACAGATATTCGACTGGAGCACGACCATGCTTGAATGGATGAAGAGACAGATCACCGAGTGTCATGGGGGGAGCAACAAGAACTTTGGATTTGGTACCATTCTATGCTCATTCTTCTTTGAGAGGGTACCCAGTCTCAGTCCACGAGAGACTATGCGGGGGCATGTGGCCTCACTCCCAGTAGTGTGTAGATGGGTAGCATTATTGTCGCGATAGTGGGGAGGGAGGACCATAGAGGCCTTTGATGACACATTTTTTGACTAGTGGGCATGATAGATTCCGACGATAGAGGACTACCCTTACGTTGGGATCAACTTTTCCAGGGACCCAGAGATTCCTGTACCTCCTAGAGATGAGCGAGGAGAGATGGGTATGTTTGATTTTTAAAGTTATTTAATTTTTAATTTATTTTTATATCTATCATTTTTTATGTGAAACAAAGTATCTGACAACTATGTATCTGTTTATGTACAGATGTGGGACCAATGCATCCAACATACTTCGCGAGGACCAAGCGATGTCCTCGACCAGTGGTAGTACCAACAACAGCTTCCGGACCAACAGTAGCAACAGGGGGACCTCTAGCCGGAGAGTCTGAGAGAGTGTTGAGACGAGTGGAGCGGAACCTCACCATGATCACTCGTACAGTGCCCATGGCTGAGATCGAGGATCTCCCGCCATCTATGCAGTCTCATGTAGTTGGGGTGCCATGGACCTGGGTCCATATTTTTTGGTGTTTGGAAAACGTTGTCGTTCACTATGGCAGGGCCAACATGCCCCGTGCTTAGCTAGGGTGGACCACTTACATGCCGAGGGCACTCTTTTGTATATTTTTGAGGGCATAAGCCCCGCGATGTATACTGGATATATTATTTTTTGAGGCGCTTTTGCCCACCTATGTACTCTAATACTTTTGATATATATATGTGCGTATTTACATATTTTATGTCTTATGGATCACATTTTTACAATGTGTATACGTGTGTATGTGTGTGCTTCTTTCTATGTGTGTGCAATATGCCAATCTAATACTTGATTAGCTAGAGTATCTATCATTTGATTTAGCCTCCTAGGAACATGGATATACATAATGTAATCAAATCTACGTTCTAAGAGATGTACCCTAAGGAACCGTTAGTGTAGAGTAGGATCATAAACGCGGTAAACCCCATTTAACTGGGACACAACCAGTTGTGCATCTAAGTAGAACTAGAGGTGAGAGATACCATGCGACAAAGCATCATGAAGTAACTATATCACTGAGTTGTACTTGACGAAAATGTTTTTGGCGTCACCTAAACAGATACCTCTAGAAGATAGCAACTGGCCCTGAGGTGTGAAGATCACCCAAGATGCAGAAGAAAGCCTCCGAGTGTGTCGGCTAGCACCGTCCGCGAACCCAACGAACATCTCTGATTTACTTGACATATGCCATAGTGAAAATGATGACATCAATAACAACATGTCCATAAAACAAAAAGACAAAACAAACTAGTTGTATAAGATCTATACATATGTACAAGAAGTCACCCAAGGTGACCCACCTACGAGTAATACTTCTTGAGGTAGAGCCCATTTCTAGGATCCGCTAAAGCATTCCCCTCAAAGTATACCAGATGATAAGTTCCCTTATTTAGTACCTCCTTCACAATGAAAGGTTCAAACCACATGGGTTTGAACTTGCCTGCCCCCAGGGGATCCTTATCTTGGTTATATACCAGGACAAGGTCGCCTTCAGATAAAATCTAAGGATGAACGGATTGATCATATTGACACTTGACTCTTTGCATGTGATCCTCGTTAGCCAAGGCTGTATCGCATCGCTGCTCGAGATATAATAAGCATTCCTCAAGTGGTGAAGTGTCTGGAAATAACTGTACTTCCAACTTTAGAGATGGGATCTGACACTCTATTGGAAAGACTGCTTCCAGCCCGTAAACGAGTTGAAAAGGTGAGAACCCGGTGGTAGTCTTTATAGATGTTCAGTAGGACCATAATTTCGAGTACAACATCAAATGCCAATTTGACTTGGCATAATTGATCGTTCACTGTAGAATAGTCTTGAGGGATTTATTCATAGCCTCCACCTGACCATTCACTTGTGGGTAGTAAGGTGATGAATGTTCTTTCCTCAACCCAAGATTTGACATTAACTCAGACATCATTTTGTTCTGAAAGTGACTGCCATGGTCGGTGACAATCTCCTTCGGGATGCTGAACCTTGCTATTATCTGATTGAAAATAAAGAGAGTTGTTGTCTCACCATCATTATTCAACGTTGGCATAGCCTCGACCCACTTTGTGAAGTAGTCTACCGCTATGATGATATAACGATACCCCATGGCTGAGGCTGGGTGGCATGTAGTGAAATCAATCCCCCACTTGGTGAACAGACCAAAAATAATGACGGGAAACATGGGAGCGGGGTGTGCCCTCATCTTCTGAGAGAAGATCTGACATGTGTGACACTTCTTGACCGATTCAATGCAATCCTTGATTAACGTCGGTCAAAAGTAACCGTCTCGTAGAATCTTTTGGGTTGTTTCTAACCCAGACAAATGACCACCACATGCTCCAGTGTGGCAGTCATTAAGAACGTGTTTCACTTATTCATGAGTGATGCACCGGCGCATGATGCAATCTACACCTCGAAGATACAAAGTGTCATCGAGTATGAGATAGTTTTTTTCCTAATGGCATATACATTGACACTCATCACGAGAAGCAGAGGCGGGGCACTTCAAAGTCTGGAGATATACTAGTATATCTCCATACCAGGGGTCCAAAGATGAAATCAGAAAAAGATCTCCTTTAATCGATGATTCTTCGGGCCTAACATCAATTGATTCGACCGGAAGTTACGAGATAAGTTCCACAAAGACCAATGACTTTTTGGATTTCAAGGAAACAAAATCCAAGTCAAATTCCTGGAGGATAACTATCCATCTACTGATATTTCTGCCGATGACACGTTGTGTCAACACATATTGAAATGGATTCACAACGACAATGAAGGTGGTCTTACGAAGAAAAATATAGTGATAGAACCGCTGGACAACATGTAGTTATACCAACGCTAGCTTCTCAATGTGGGAGTTGTTGAGTTCTGGTCCAACCAAGCCTCGACTCAAGTAATAAATCACATGCTCTTCAAGCAGACCATCCTCTTGAACCAAGACCATACCGATGGTCGACTCTGCAACGGCCAAATAAAATAAGCAATATTTATTATAATTGGGAGGTCAGAACAGAGGGGAAGACACGAGGGCATGTTTCAATGCTTAGAAAGAGTGTTGAGCGGCTTCGTCCCAATGGAAAGGGAATCCCTTATTCAGTAAATGCATGAACCCTTTAGTGATCTTGACATATTTTGCGATAAAACGCCGAAGAAAATTCGCTTTACCCTGTAAGATTTGAAGCTGAGGGACTGTGCTAAGGGGAGGCAACTAAAATATCGCCTCAACCTTTAGAGGATCAACCATGATCCCCGTTTAAAAAAATATGAAACCTAGTAGATGACTCGACGTCACGCAGAAACTGCACTTATTTGGATTCAAGCGAATATGATAGTAGCAACATCACTCAAAGATTAGTCGAAGGTGTGTGGGATGATCAGTGTTAGGACCCAGAAATGTCCCTTTTTCACCATCTCTTTTGCTCATTCAACCTTACCTTTTCTATGCTAAATGCCTACTAAGTGCTTGCTAAGACCCTTTTCCCCAAGGTATGCATCATTAATCTTGATTTTATATTTTATTCACTTTA
This sequence comes from Picea glauca, assembly GCA_000966675.3. NCBI lineage: Eukaryota > Viridiplantae > Streptophyta > Pinopsida > Pinales > Pinaceae > Picea > Picea glauca. Next base: position 284,987 of record JZKD02S1679849.1, on the reverse strand, counting down.
ACATGTTGGATTGGTAATGTTTCTCATATTTTACCCATGAATATTGAATTAATGACTCATATGTGTAGAACAACCAAGTCTTGAAAAAAGATCGCTACTGTTACACAAGGTCGTTACAGTTGTGCGCCAAATCTGCATGTTGTTACACGACTACAATAATGGTGCACCTTTTTTGGAAGCTGCTACACCCGCTGCAACAGATGTCCATCAATCCTAGAAGCTGGTATATCATGCAAATTCGAATCATGAAGAATGATCCTCAATGCTGTTACACATTTTGGCTTACATTGCTGATGAAGATCATTTAACAGATTTTGTAATAGATCTTGTATATCATATGAACAACTTGAGAATCTTCGATTCTCAAAGTTGTTCTAAGTCCGTTTTCAACTAAATGAATTTTTCTTTAAATAGCAGAGCCTTTGTAATCACTGAGACAGATTTTAGCTGTGAATAGAGAGTGAAGAATAACACATTGTATCTGAACCTTCTTTGGCGAATCAATAAAAGTGAATTGAGTTTCTTTAATCTATTGTAGTCTATTTTTGAGTGGATTCAGTGAGAAGGAAAGGGCCCACCTTCCTCGCAGACTCCCCTTTGTTTTTCTTTTTTAGATTAACTGCTTTGATTTGGATAATTGATTTGTTAGAATTTCTAGTATATATTTACTGGTATAGTTAGTTCCCTTCTTTTAATTGTGCATCCGTGTGTCTCATGAGAATTATAGTAAATTGTTCGATACTGTTGGAGAATTGTTTTCCTTTCCTGCATTAGATTTAATTTCTGAAAACAAAAGTGTGAATTCCTTTTCTGTAGTTAAGTAGGTTTCCTTTTAGCAAGTAGCACATAGTTTCTTTCTGTAAGAGTAAAATAGAAAGTTAGAATAGATTAGATAATCTGGGATTCTTATACACCTTTCAACTCAGGATTTCCATTATACAAGTGTGATCTCAATTCTGTAGAAGCTCCAGCTGTGTCAACAACTTATGTTAGTGTTCAACCTTTTAATTTAGTTTCTTACTGCAATTTTATTAATGCTTCTTTCATAATCTAGCATAGACTGTGCACAATTATCTTGCAATAACAAAACTTCCCTGGGTTTAACAATTTATATTGAACACATGAATTATCTATTTATTTAGACAATTAAAGTGCCCAACATTTTGGTGCCATTGCTGGGGAAGATAATTATAGATTCTTGTAATCACATTAGTTTTATTTTCTTAGGAATGAATAGTCTGCATGAATCGAGGAACAAGAGGACGTATCCCCAAAAATACTAATCCTACAGGTACCAGAGGATGTGGAGGAAGGAACCCTGCATTGGGAAGACCAACCTTTGTTGATGAGATTATAGCCAGAGAAGATTCTTCTCCAGGATCTATATTTTTCCCTTTAAATCCTCCAAGGAGACATATTCCTTAGTCAGCAGAACTTCCCCAGTTCAAAACATCGCTTTCATCAAGGGCTGAAGCTGAAGATTTGTCACCAAAAAATCAACAAGCAACACTGGAGAATATTGAAGATCAAGGAAGTGTATCTCGGCCAAGAGAAAGACCATAAGAAGTTGTTTATYAGATCAAYGGATAGATAGTCACTAAGGAKGAGTGGGACRCCTACCATATTTTGTGGAGAGAGAGAGCATCCATGGAAAATCAAGGAGATAATGAAGAGGAKTTCAACCGAGAGGATCCACARAACAATGAAGATMAGGTAAATGATGAAAATACTATCTCTACCCTGGTTTTTCCTATTACTAATATTCCTACAAGGGGGATARCTACTRTGAAGAACATACCTCTTTCAACCCTACCAAATTTCCATGGATTGTCTACTGAGGATCCAAATGAGTTTCTGTTTGAATTTGATATTCTGTGTAGAAGCTATGACTACACTACTACTGCGTAGAAACTTAAACTGTTTCCATCCACATTGAAGGGAAATGTGTTAAGATGGTTCATGAGTCTTGGAGGAGAGAATATCTCAACATGGGTACATATGAGGAAACTTTTCCTGAACAAGTACCAAGACTATTGTCGAACAAGGGAATGAAGAGAGGAACTGTTCAAGATGTCTCAGAAAGAGGATGAGACCCTTGAAGATTTTGTAGAGCGACTCCAGTACAATCTACAAAGGTCTGGACATCTGGATGTGAGTAAGGACATTCTGAAAACTATTTTTCTAAAAGGAGTTAGAGATGATTTTTTAGATATGTTGAATATGCTTGGCAAGGGAGATATATCTAAGGAATCCTATGAAGACATTGTAAATCTTTGCAAGAGATGTTCTCGAGGAACTACAAGAAATAAGCCAATTACCAAGGATACCACTTTTTCAAGGGTACAAAAATAATCCAATGGAGGGGCAACAAGAGTAGAAATAGGTAATCTATCAGAAGATTTCAAAACATAAATGATTAACTCTTTTGCTTCACAAATTGATACTCTGCAAATTAAACAAAAACAAGTAGAAGCAGAAAAGGCATTGTCCATTTTTTGTCCAAAGTGCAGAGACAAACATCCAAAAAGGGAGTGCCCACTGAACAATGTTCAGGTATGTTTTATTTGTGAATTGGATCATCCCACTGAAAAATGTCCCTCTTTACCAGGTGTAAAAGAATCAATGAAGGTGACTAATGAGGAAGCAGAGGTTGCCTATATAATTACACAAAGAAGACAATGGCAACCAAGAGGTCAAGGTATGAACTCTCAATTCTCTCCTGCAACACTTAATTATTGGAACAATCAGCTACCTTATGGCCAGATGTATGCCCCCCTCCAAATCAGATGCCACCTCCTTATCAGGATCCCAATGCATGGTTACCTATGCCCCAACAATAGAATCACCAGGGGTAATGAAACTCATATTGGAAAGGCCCTCAACAACAACTTAGCCAACACCAATCAAACCCATATCAACAACAGTTCCAACCCCGGTATCAGTAGAAACAACTGTAGTTACCTCCCAATGCCCCACAAAACAATCCTCCCCTACGACCTCAGATGCATGTGCAACCTAACCCAAACCCAAATAATAAGGATGTTCAGAACATAGATATACACAATGTGCCAACTTTGTCTATTACTCTTATGCCTTGTGATGAAATAAAATTAAGATCGGGGAGAATAGTCGAGCCAATAATTGAAGATGCTCCATCTTCAGAATCAGACAAGGAATCAGGGGAAAAACCATATGATGATACAAAACAAATTGACCAACCTATTATAGAATTATCAGACCCCCCATTCCCTGAAAGACTAAAAATTACCAAAACTGTGGAATTACCATCCTTCAATCTCTTAGGAGAATTTCAAAATCTACATGTTAACATTCCACTATTGCAATTGATTAGAAATGTCCCTATTTATGCCAATACTGTGAGAGATCTCTGTATCAAAAGACCTGGAAGAAAACCTAGGGACCCCCTCAAAGTGCATGTAGTGGGGGATTTGTTTGAATTGATGTTAGGCAAAAACCCACCTATTAAATATGGCGACCCAGGAAACCCCACAGTCACTGTCAAAATTGGGTAGACATTTATTCCTGGCGTGTTAGTTGATTTGGGTGCAATAATTAACATTATTCCAATTGAGACAACACAATTGCTGCAACTCAGAACACAAGTCCGACCTACTCCTACTGTTTTAGAATTAGTTGATCAATCTACTATCAAGCCAGAAGGAGTAATTGATGATCTAGTTATCTCAGTTGACTCATGGAAATATCCTACAGATTTTGTCGTATTACAACCAAAAACACGTCTGGGAGGCCACCCTCTATTTCTAGGAAGACCATGGTTAGATACAGCTAATGCTTTCATTAGTTGTAGATCTGGTTCCATGACCATCTCCGATGGTTATGAAACAAAAAAACTTACCATGTATCCTCATGCTACACCCAGTGTAGAACCCAAAAATTCTTTATGGATGGACATGGAGGATGAAAGTGCTCTGCTTGTGTTAACCATAGGAAAAGCCATGAGTTTTAAAAATGAGACAGAGAATGAGTTAATTAACTGCTTTATCTATGACCCCTCTGTTGTTACATAAAACACACACCTCCGATTGATTAGAGTCTTCGACCCTATTTCCCAGGAAGAGATGATCTCGAAAATATTCTCTGAAACTGCTAAAAATCAAGTTAATTCAGCTGTAACAACAAACGTTGTAACAACAATTGCTGAAACAAGAACAACTGAATTATTTCCTAAAGTAATTTCTAGGAGTATCGATGTAGAAATTCAACTTGGAAAAACCCTGAACATCAACCCCGATTTATCTTTTGCTGAATCTCGTCGGTTGATGAAGTTACTGATTGAACATAAGGAATAATTTGCCTGGGATTACATGGATATGAAAGGAATTGCCTCTGAACTGTGCACCCACCATATATACATCAAGGAAGAATGCTGACCCATTTTCCAACCCCAAAGAAGGATGAAACCTAATCTTAAATAAATTGTTAAGGAGGAACTCCAGAAACTTCTCAGTGTCGGATTCATCTACCCTATATCAAACAACGAGTGGGTTTCACCATTGGTTATTGTACCTAAAAAGAATGGTAAGTGGAGAGTGTGTGTGGACTATAGAGCCCTGAATAAGGCCACACAGAAAGATTATTTCCCTTTGCCATTTATTGATCAGGTTCTAGACAACCTAGCTGGGAATTTTTTTTTCTCTTTCCTAGATGGATTCAGTGGCTATAACCAGATAAAAATTGCTCCATAGGACCAATATAAGACCACCTTTACTAGACCTTAGGGTACATTTTCCGACAAGTTTCTCCCATTCGGCTTGTGTAATGCACCAACCACTTTCCAGAGAGCTGTAATTGGTATTTTTTCTGATATGGTGAATGACTGTATGGAGATATTCATGGATGACTTTACACCTTATGGTATTGATTTCGATGAAGATTTTTCTAATCTGGAAAAAGTGCTAAAAATATGTATACAGTCTCATATTTATTTAAGTACAAAAAATGCCATATGATGATGAGCGAAGGTGTGGTGCCAGGACACTTCATTTCTTATGTAGGAATTCAGGTAGACCTAGCCAAAATCCAGGCAATTTTAGACATTCCAACTCCATTAACTCAAAAAGAGGTAAGAAGGTTTTTAGGGCATGCTGGATATTACAGGAGATTCATTAAAAAAAAATCCAAACTTGCCTCTCCCTTGTTTTTCCTATTAACAAAAGATGTTGACTTTCGTTGGACTGACAATTGCGAATTGTCTTTTGCAGATCTGAAACAGAAATTGTCCACAACTCCCATTTTGAGAGGGCCCAATTGGGCTTTGCCTTTTCACATTTCTTCAGATGCCTCAGACACTACAATTGGTGCAGTACTAGGGAAACAGGAGGACAAATAAATCTATGTTATCTACTATATCAACAAGAACATGGCTCCTGTTGAGTTAAATTATACAGTTACTGAAAGAGAATTCTTGGCAGTAGTTTATGCAATCAACAAATTAAGGAATTATGTCACTGATTATCCTACTTTTATTCATATTGATCATACAAAAATTAAATATCTAACGAATAAACCTATTACTAATGCCCGAGTAACAAGATGGTTGTTATTACTACAATAATTTTATATCACTATAGTAGATAGACCAAGAAAAGAAAATGCGGTTGTTGATTTTCTCTCAAGATTACATGTAAATGATGATAATTCACCTGTAGATGATTCCTTTCTAGATAACATTTGTTTGCAGTATCTGCTCACTCACCTTGGTATGCAGACATTGCTAATTATTTGGTTGCAGGGAAGGTACCTCCACATCTATCTCCTTGAGAAAGAAGGAATATTATTTAGAAGAGTGATCGATATAGTTCGATAGGGGGATACCTTTTCTACACAAGCATGGAGCAAGAAATAAAGAGATGTGTGAGGGATGATGAAGTGTATGATCTACTGAAAGATTGCCATGATGGCCCTTGTGGGGAAAATTTTGCTGATAAAAGGATTGGGCATAAAATTTTAAGGATGGGCTATTTTTGGCCCACCATATTTCAAGATGCCAAGAGGTCTAAGCCTGTGACAGTTGCCAATGAATGGGTCAACCAAATCATAGGGATGAAATGCCTCTCCAGCCTCAAGTAGTGTTAGAGCCTTTTGAGAGATGGGCCATGGATTTTGTAGGGCCCATTAACCCACCTTCTAATCAGAAAGTCTATATATTGGTCTGTATAGATTACATGACCAAGTGGGTGGAGGCAAAATCACTAATCATGGCCTCAGAAGAAGCTGTCTTAGCATTCTTGTTTGAAGATATCTTTGTTAGGTTTAGAATTCCTAGAGAATTAATAACTGATGGAGGAACCCCTTTCACATCACATAAGTTTGAAGCCCTACTCAATGAATATCATGTTTTACATAGAACAACTTCTCCATACCATCCACAAGGTAATGTCCAGGTGGAAAGTACCAACAAAGTCATATAATCTATTCTTACTAATACAGTGAGGGAACATCGTAGGGATTGGTTTGACAGATTGCATGAAGCTCTTTGGGCTTATCAAACTACTTGGAGGAACACAACTGGGTTTTCTCTTTATGAGCTGGTATATGGAAAGAGCCATGTTTTTCCCATTGAATTTGAAATCAAAACCTTAAGAACTGCATTAGAAGTCAACCTCGACTTGACTATGGCACAGAAGGCCAGACTGAAACAACTCAATGAGCTTGATGAAAAGCATTTGGATGCTATTCATCAAACCATAGTGATTCAACAACAAAGAACAAAATGGCATGACTGAGTCATCAAGAAGAAATTATTCCAAAAAGGAGATTGGGTTCTGTTGCATGATTCGTTCTTTAAAGAATTTCAGGGTAAGCTGTGTACACGATGGCTTGGACCTTATGAGGTAGACATTGCTTTTTCGAATGGGACAACTAGGTTGATCACTACTGATGGATCCAATACTTAGTTACTTGCAAATGGTCATCACTTGCGCCTGTATCAACGTCCACTTTCCAAGGCAGAATTCAAGTCGAGATGTACAGTTGATATAGATTACCACTTTTTGAATGGAACAAAGCTTTCTCCTTCCCCTTCTAATCCTTAGAATTTTTTTTTTTCAATAAAATCTTGTATATAAATAAACTCTGCAATTTTTTTTTTCGGTTTTTGCCAATTTTTTTTATGTTTTCTTTTAATAAAATTCAGCCTGGAAGGGTATCCGACAGTTACTTGTGTGTAGATGGATTTATGAAACACAAGGCAGACTAAAGCAGAAGGAGCCAAAGGATTAGGTTTTGGAAGTTGAAAAACTTCCTAAAACCTAAGTATTTTTGTGTTCGAGCCGATTTACATGCTGTTACACCCTTTGTCCGCTTTACATGCTGTTACACCCTTTTGGCCGATTTACATGTTGTTTCACCTTTTTGGCCGATTTACATGCTGTTACACCCTTTTGGTCGATTTACATGTTGTTATACCATTTGCTCGACTATTTTGTCTTACGTGTTGTTACACTCTTTCGACCGATTTACATGCTGCTACACCTAATTCCACCATTCAACCAAAATACATGCCGATACACCCACCTCTATATTCCTTTATCACTATCTTACATACCACTTCACCCAATTTCGCATTTCCACCACTTTTTCATGTTGTTACTCCATCAATATTTTCCTCTTTGTTATCTTTCCATGCTGAAGCACTGTTATTTTGTCATTTTTGCTGCTATCTTGTCCACTATCTCTGACCGAAAATGCCGCTTCATCATTTTGTGATTTCACAGCCGCTGATTTCCAACGGATTGACCAACAAAAGGACTCCACACCTACTCCACTTTTCATTTTAGAATTTCTCACGTTTCGAAGCCATCTCTCATCATGATAACTCTTTCACGCGGATCAGATGGCGGTTGGCTATTGCAGTTACTTCGACAGATCGGTTTGTGCAGTAAGTTATGAGGTACGATTACTAATCGTATGTGTCCAAGTGATGTAGATATGAAAGCAAGTTTTAATTCCTATTTTCCGGTTTTCCTAAATTCATTTCAT
>JZKD02S1679849.1:250161-276920 GCA_000966675.3 Picea glauca | reverse complement strand
ATCTCATGTTACAAACACCTCTGCCACCTTTTCGACCACGCTTATTTTCCCTGAGACACTATTCTCTTTATGCAATCCTCATTCAAACTTGCTGTGCCTCTGGTGAGGTGCTCGTTTCTTCTCCTTTGTGACTGTTAAGACTCAAAACGTCGTCATGGGAGGATCAACTGTGAGATATGAGCCAAAAAATCTGGATGTGTTGCTGCTACACCCAGATGTTTACCAAATTTTTCTACAGGCCTGATGGATTCCTTATTTCAAGAAGCTACAGAGGTTTAACGAAGAAAAGGTGTTGGAGTTCAGCCAAAATATTACATAAGGGTATTCAATGGTGAATGGGGTGAGAATTCCAGTGACAGAGGAATCCGTGGCTGTTGTTACAGGGTTTCTCAGAACAGGAAAATGATGGTTTAGCAGAAAAACACATCTTCCCAAAGCAGAGCAGGATTTTCTCGTGAACGATGAGCAGGTGCAGACCAAGGGCCGAGGTGTCAATGTCAATTCCTTACCAGCGCCCTGGGGGAAAGTCGTAGAATTTATCAAAAGGTACATTACCTGCGAAGGACGATACCAATTTGTTTACTTTTATGATTTTATCATACTATCCCATTTGAGACATCATAAATTAATCAACATGCATTATTATATTCTTCAGTCTTTACATAATATGGCTCAGTTCGTCAAACAATCAAAGCACCCCATGAACTATCTTTCCAATCATATACTCATCGGCTTTTTGATTCATGGAGGAATGGAACTTCCTCACGACCCATTACCTGAAGTGTCTATGCCATCTATTGTGCCTGCTGCCATAGCCAACATAGACCAGTCAAGTGATGCACCTGCTGTTACATCCAACATAGAATAGTCAAATCCTGAGCCCTCAACTACACCAACAGTTAAAACCTCGACTGTAATTTCCTGTAAGCCCATTGTGAATACCAAATGCAAAATCAGAAGCACCTCCCACACAACTCAAAAATGCCTCGACAATGTTTAGCTAGAACAACAACCAAACCCTATTGATATAGAGGTAATTGAGCCTCATGAGCCTCAGTCCCTAGATACAATGGAGGTTGTTCACGAACTCACTCCTACTCCTAAAGCTACAAAACGGGAAACTCTTGCTCCTGTTTCTACTTTACCGAGGAAGTGAACTAGGTCAGAAAAGTTAATTACAAGAGAAGTTTAGGCCCCCATTGTAACTGACACCACGGAAACTACTTCTACAGTTGAGCCAACAATAACTTAGAATCCTCCTCTCAATGCAATAGTCATTCAAACCACTCCTTTCACTGCCACTGAATTGCCTCAGAAAACAAAACATCGATCTAGAAGGAAATCTCAGAAAGATATCGATAGAGTTGCTACGACAGAGTGTCTTGTTGATACTCAGACACTTCCAGATTTTGATATCAATGATACCAATATAAGTGAGAGGCTAACTGATTTTATGGAGGTACAAATCCCTGATTTCACCTTGTGCAAGGAATTCCAAGACACTATTTTATCATTGCAGGTAGAATGCCAATGAGTTGCACTAGAATCATCGGCTCTGCTTGATGATTTAGTGCATCATTCGTCAGGTGACGATGTATAGATATTACCAAACCCCAACATCCCAGAATTCCCTCCTTATATGGTTTTTGAAGAGATCCCTCCTTATTCTAACCTATTTGTTGAAGAATTTCCTCTTTCTTCCTGCTTGATTGTTGAAAAACACCCTCCTTCTCCTAAACCTAAGAGGAAATCTTTTGTTTTTGTATCTACATTACCTAAAAGGAGAACTAGGTTAGCAAGATTTGTTGAAGCTACAGTTGAATGGACAAATATGGAGAAAGCAGTTCCCATTCTTTTCCCATTATCACCAGTTGTTCAAAATGAGGTCATTCCACAAGAACCAGCCTCTTCCCCCAACTTAGTTGTTACACAAGAACCGACTGACCAGGAAGAGGTTGTTACACAAGAACCAGCTAACCAAGAAGAGGCTTTTACACAAGAACCAACTGACCAGGAAGAGGCTATCACACAAGAACCAACCATGATAGAAGTAACGGTTACACAAGAACCAGTTACAACAACTAGAGAGGATAATGATGATGTTCCACTTGCCCAACTATTTGCTCAGATTAAAAAGAAAATACAAGGTATTGAAAATTCCAGGATTGCTGCACTAAGGAAAGAAAATGACCATCTCAAAGAACATTTGAATTCCCTCACAAAGGACTTGCAGATTGCTCAGCAAAAGAACACATAGAATTCAACTTTGGGAATACTAGCTCGGGCAGTGACTGTTATGAAGGAAAATGAAGAGCACATGTGCTACCAATGTGGTAATATTTATTTTCAAGCAGGCTATAAAATTGTCAAAGTACCAATGACTGGTCAGGCTGAGGAGACAACCAATTTTGTAGTGAAAACAGAATGTGAAATTACTGTTCCACAAGAACCAGTAAGCATGAGGAGATCTTGATGTAATAAAGCAGTTGTTGGTTTACCAACAGATTTACAACAGACACCTCTGTTACACTTACTAGATGTAACTCCAACAACTCATGTTGCTTCTATTCTTGAAGACAAAGAAACACAAACATATTTTTGAAACAACAACTATTGGGGGTACAAATCAGTTTCTCCAATATTGGTACTTAGTGATTTGTCTTAGCAATTTTGCACTAGAGGAGTCACCTCCTTAAATCAGACTCAAAGTAATGCTTGAATGAGGTTGCATGAGGACATGCAATGTCTTCAGTTGGGGGGCATGTTAGGACCCATAAATGTCCCTTTTTCACCATCTCTTTTGATTATTCAACCTTACCTTTCTATGCTAAATGCCTACTAAGTGTTTGCTAAGACCCTTTTCCCCAAGGTATGCATCATTAATATTTATTTTATATTTTATTCACTTTAACATGTTGGATTGGTAATGTTTCTCATATTTCACCCATGAATATTCAATTAATGACTCATATGTGTAGAACAACCAAGTCTTGAAGAAAGATCGTTGTTGTTACACAAGGTTGTTACAATTGTGTGCCAAATCTGCATGCTGTTACACGACTACAACAATGGCACACCTTTTTTGGAAGCTGCTACACCAGCTGCAACAGATGTCCACCGATCCTAGAAGCTGGTCTATCATGCAAATTCAAATCATGAAGAATGATCCTCAATGCTGTTACACGTTTTGGCTTACACTGTTGATGAAGATCATTTAATATATTTTGTAACAGATCTTGTATATCATATGAACAACTTGAGAATATTCGATTCTCAAAGTTGTTCTGAGTCTATTTTCAACTAAATGACTCTGTCTTTAAATAGCAAAGCCTTTGTAATCATTGGGACAAATTTTAGCTATGAACAGAGAGTGAAGAATAACACATTGTATCTGAACCTTCTTTGGCGAATTAATAAAAGTGAATTGAGTTTCTTTAATCTATTGTAGTCTATTTTTGAGTGGATTCAGTGAGAAGGAAAGGGCCCACCTTCCTCACAGACTCCCCTCTGTTTTGTTGTTTTAGATTAACTGATTTGATTTGGATAATTGATTTGTTTAGCATTTCTAGTGTATATTTGATGTTACAGTTAGTTCCCTTCTTTTAATTGCGCATCAGTGTGTCTCATGAGAATTAGAGTAAATTGTTCGATACTGCTAGAAAATTGTTTTCCTTTCCTGCATTAGATTTAATTTCTGAAAACAAAAGTGTGAGTTCCTTTTCTGCAGTTAAGTAGTTTTCCTTTTAGCAAATAGCACAGAGTTTCTTTCTGTAAGAGTAAAATAGAAAGTTAGAATAGATTAGATAATCCAGGATTCTTATACACCTTTCAGCTCAGGATTTCCATTATACAAGTGTGATCTCAATTCTGTAGAAGCTCCAGCCGTGTCAACAACTTATGTTAGTGTTCAACCTTTTAATTTAGTTTCTTACTGCAATTTGATTAATGCTGCTTTCATAATCTAGCATAGATTGTGCACAATTATCCTGCAATAAAAAAACTTCCCTGGGTTTGACAATTTATATTGAACACCTTAATTATCTATTTATTTAGACAATTAAAGTGCCCAACAATCAGCTCTATTACGAGATCATGACGCTAAATCATCGAGATAATACTCAACTATATGTCTTAGGTCATGGAAAGAAAAAGACATGGCCCACAGAAAAGTGGCTCCAACATTCTTTAGGCCAAAATGAATCTTTTGATAAGCAAATGTACCCCATGGACAGATAAAAAAAAATTTATGTTGGTCTTTAGGCTTAATCTCTATTTGATTGTATCCTGAAAAACCATCCATGAAAGAAAATACCTCATTGCCTGCACACTCATCAACAATATGGTCAATGAACGGGGTGGGGAAATTGTCCTTTGGACATGCCTTGTTCAAATCACAGAATTCCATACATACATGAATCATTCCCTTCTTTTTGTTGACCGGAACAATATTTGACACCCATTAAGTCAACTGAAAGGGGTAGATGAAACCGACTTTGATCATTTTCTCTACTTCATCCTTAATAGTTGCCAATTTTCGAGGATTGACCAGACGAAGCTTCTGTCGGACTGGATTGGCATCAGGATAAGTCATTATTTCATGTTCAATGATTCTTGAATCAATGCCTAGAATTTCCTCGTAAGACCAGGAAAAAACGTTGCAGAATTATTTAAATAAATCTCTATAGATTCGAATCTCCTCGGGGGAGCAGTCTGCTCCAACGAAGACATTCTCCAAGACGCCAGGGGTTCTAGAGATGTCAATAGGTATCGTTTCAGCGATGGTTTCCATATTACCCTTGACATAAGCTGTGTGTGTAGCCAGAGGATTAATAGGACAAGATCTATCTCCAGTCATAGTCAACACAAATTCTCCTGCCTCTATTCTTCTTAACTCTTGGAGGAAATCTGATCTATGATGGAGATCATCCCAGGGTCTATCCAGACCAGTCAATGCCTCTATAATCACCTCGTCATAGGGAAAGGCCAATTCTAGATAATCAATAGTGGCAAGGAAATATTGAGCCCAAATAGGCTCGAGAAATGGATCTAACTCCGGTGCAGGAGTTGGATTGGGGTCGGCCGAAGCTTGCTGAAAAATAGAGTATGCAACTTCTTCAATGGAAAAGGGCATGGACATGACAGGATGCCCTGTCCCTTCCATCGAAGCTGATGGGGAAGGAAGATTCCATGGATCAGTAAAGTAATTCATACATAACGATGACACTTGAAAAATATCAGCCTTAGGCTAGTCGGGGACAATCGATATCATCTTGACATCACCAGAAGGGAGCAGATAATCAAACATACCTATCAAAGGTGGGCACAAAACAACCCCCATGTTGACGACACTGACCTGTAGGTTATCAATCATTAGGACCGTGGATGCCCCCGATGAAGGGTCAGGCATGGAGAAGGACAATTGATCAATTTTCACGATTCGACCCTCGTGCGGAAACAACAAGAACCAAAAAATTGTTGCAACCACTACATGCATGGCATATGTCCAACTCCTTCCTAACAGGTTGTATTCGAGAGGCACATCAACCACTTCAAATTCGACGCACACGGTCTTTCCTCCCAACTGCACGGGGAAAGAAGGGATGATTCCATGTGGTCTTAAAGAACGACCATCGAAAGTAGTAAGGAGAGTAGGCGATGAAGACAAAACGAGTTGGCCAATGGCCTTCCAACACGCCAATGACATCACGCATGTCGAGGCACCCTCATCAACCACCATGCGGAAAATGTTCCGAGTAAAATATTTCGTGGGGTGAGTCGCTACTATATGAAATGCAACGTGGTATGGGAGACAAGGCTTCAAGTCAGTCATATCAAGCATGATCATTCCCGGATTAAAGGGTCTCAACGGATCCTAAGGCAACTAGCAGAGCCTTTCTTTGTGAAGGGTAGCTCTGGAGGGCCTCCAAAGTAGACATCGCACAAGGGGTTTGTGAAAAATCCTCCACCACAGAGTAGTTATGGGCGGCCCTTGCATTCAGATTGTGTGAAGATATCTTGAACGCCCATTTCAGGATGCGTGTCATTATTTCAACCATCATCCTCTCAATCTGGAGAGGAATTAATGGGTTTTCAGCTTCTTTACCCTTTTCAACAATATTTGGCATTCTGTAATCATGTTCCCTAGTAGATATGTGAGTGTCACCCTTCAACATATAAACGTTCATGGCCGAGGGGTTACTAGAAGACGGAGGGGGTCCCTAAATTTCCCTATCCGTGCTTGAAGAGGCTTGAGTCAAATTTTTTCCATGTGGAAATGGGTTTGTTAACACAACAGGTTGTTGCTGCGCCAATGACTTCTGGGCCTCCGCAAGCTGAGGGCACAGGTGAGTCGGTGGTCTTCCATGAAAATTTTACATGGATACTTTGACTTTATTTTCTCTTTGTTTCCCTCACCAACATTGTTGGTGGGTTTCTTATCCCCCTTATCCTTCTTGTTTCGTTGTTTTTTCTTTTTGTCAGACCGCTGGTTGGCCTTTGGGTTTGTCGACTTCACACTGTGTACATATGATGTTTGAGTAGGGGGAGCAGATGAACTAGAGGTTTGGTTTGGCAATGTCTATTGTATCGACAATTGTTGCAATTGATTCGACATCTGATCAGTGGGCTTCGCTTGTGCTGAACCAACTGTGCCATCGACATGTGGTCGAGACTTGTGTCTGGTCTTGTCAAGGATAGATCGTGGCACATCTGGAAAAACCTTGTAAAGTAAAACATACTGAGAGTATATCAGTTCAAGTTGTTGATCTCTCATTATCCCCTCTTCCTTGGAAAAGACCCCTGACATTGCAACATCCTTGGATAGTTGGGGTAGCAAAGACTTAAGGAACCACTCCAACAGGAATGCTGGTGGAACCAATACTTTTATCAAACTCTTTAGGAAACGCCATTCTCGTATGTGATCCAATATATGATCGGTCTTCGTTTTCTCTAAGTTGGCCATCAATTCCGTGCCGCCATCATATTTGACAGTTAGTTGGAAATGGTTGAGAAAAACCATTTCCAATTCGCTAAAGCAGGAGTATCTTGAGCGGTCGAGCTCGATGTACCATTTCGTGACACTCCCAATGAGAGTGTGTTGAAATAGAAGCAACTAAATGAAGTTGTCTCTCAGAGAGTTTGACGAGCACCATAGGTGAAACGTGGTCACATGATCGCCTGGATCTTCATTAGGCTTACCTTCAAAATTTGGAATGTTTGAGGGAAACTTTGTCGGCATGGGAGGCCAATGCAGATCATGAAAGATTGGGTCGTTTAATAACCTTGACAAGTCTAGTAAATGCAATGTCACCAAAAATGGTAGTTTGGGCTATTGACTATGTACAGGAGGAAAGGAGCTTGGAATTTGGATGGCACCAGGTTGCTAGGAAAAGTTAGGCTACTGGCTAGGGTTCTAGTAAAAACCATGGCCTTGGCCAACATTCAGATACTGCGCTTGTTGAGACGTCATCGACTGACTCCTGTAGTTGGACGTTGAGGGCTGGGAAGGGATTGCTCCCAATGTTGTGTTCCAAAGGTTCTGGAAAGGGTTGCTCCCTACCGATCCGACGGGCATAGGTACTGAGCCTTGCCTGGGGTTCCATTGGCCATGGAAGGGGTTGTCCCTGGTCGACACCCTTGACGAGGGAACTAATCCCTACCATGGATTCCAGAGTCCTTGTGAGGAGGAGACTCCTGTGTTTTCCCCTGTGTAGGAATAGTACCCTGCACATGATTTTGTGGTCCAAAAATAGGGTTTCCCCCAGCCGAGACGACAACGGATGAGAATGTGTTGTTTCCAAACAAGTCAAACAAAGAGAATGGAATTTAACCCACCAACATGGTGTAGGAAGAAGGTCCTTGACTACCTGCTTGGAACAATTTGTAGTTCATGTTTGGCCAGACGGGCTGTTGAGAAGTACCACCGAGAAAGGGGGACGAAGGAGGTATATGACCCCCTCCATAAGGGAAAGCATTATAGGGGGATGAGGTGCCCCCCACAGACCCTTGTAGAGGAGTGTTTGAGCTCCCTGCCCCCAGACCCATGGTCTGTATGGTGGAGTAGGTGAGGACCGAGTTCGTATCAACGTCGATCATCCCGTATAAAAATTGAGGACCATTCACACTCTGTGTGAATGGTGCAGTGTTCACCGCCATAGACGAAATCGAACCACTGCCCGAAGTAGAGGCGGTCGAGACCATAGTGGTTCAAACCAAAGAAGGTGAGTTAGGAGGAAGAACTCCCCCAGTAGTGATATCCATAGAGGGAGTGTGAGGACTCCTTGATGAAGTAGCAACATTTTCTTCCATCGCTGCTTGCAGGACTATTTGATTCTCGTGATTTGTTACCCTTGGGGGTTCAAGCTGTATCAAAAGTGGTGCCGACAAGTCAGTGATCGAATCGTTATATGGACCGAGGGATTCTGATCCAAGGTCAGAAATAGTCGGTTCATATACATACAAGTGTTCTCCTCTCGGAGTTGGATTGGGCACAGTTTCCTGTGGCCTGGTTTCCTCAAATGACCATTGTTGGTCAAGTCTTCATTTTAACGCTGGCGGTGGTGGCTCCAAATTAACCATCGACAGGCCCAGAAGCCTTCATGACTGGCGGGCTCTTGATATTCTACTGTGTGAGAAGATCAATGACACAATAAGGATTTTCTAACATTGAAGACCAAGCACACACTAGAAAATTTCCCATGAGATAAAGCAAGAAAAATACTAACTAGTTGGAATAACAATTACGCCATCCAACACTAGAGAAACTTACCAGTGCAAGTGAAACTCAAACACAGAAGCACCCTCCAGGTATACTCTGTAAAGTGTGGCCCGACGTTTTCCCTAGGTACCGCGGTATAACCCCACAACCACTTGTGTAAGTCCATAAAATAAAGGCAACTAGGTTTCCATCTCATGAACAGTCACCAGGCGGGTACAATCGACAGTCGGGTGGACTGCAATGAGCAGGGTAACTAAGCTTGAAACCTATCGAGGGTATCAGAAGCAAGTGGTCCAAAATACAATTGAGGACCTCGAATGGATTCGAGATCCACGAAGCTCCATGGAAAATGCGACCAACAATATCCCATGACAAGTCCTCAATATGCATTCCCCACTACGCTTGGTTTGACTTTGGAGGGGTTATCTCCGCTACCTTTCCACACTCGACCTCCTGTTTAGCCCATGTGTTAGAGGGGGGTCCCAGATAGATTTCACATTTACTGGACTTTTTAATCTCCCTAACAATGACTCCAATGTTTGTATGTAAGACTTGAAGAGTTTCCTCTCCAACCTAATTCAAGGCTCTAGCCTAGACTAGTTGATGGACCCTACAAACATAAAGTCTAGTTGATTTTAGATTAGTGTTAATTTTAGATGGCTTGTTTTAAGTCAAGGAAATGGAAATGAAACTAGTGGTGTGTTTTGAGAGATGAAGAAGGAGAAGAAAACGAAACTGAAAGCAAAATTACTTCTTTTTCTTTGACAAATAAAGATTTGTAACTAACGCTTTAACCAACTTTTCAGAACTACTTTTTCTAAGATCTTTTAAAGGAAAAACTAAAATGATATTTTGCTTCACTACGAGCTACTTATGTTCTAATAAATCAGTAAAGAACTTAAAGAAAATAACTCTTTCTCCTAACAAGCAAAATAATCAACCCAATTACTTAACCAAACAAAAAATGAAAACTTTTTCTATTTTTTTTGTTTATGCTTCAAACAAGAAACTTGAAAATAAATTATTTTTATTTTTCTTTAAAGAAAACAAAATGGAAAAAAGTGAAGACAAGAAAAGGCCAAAAACTGACTACTGGCCCACTGTGGATCGTAGGGAGTCACTGACGATACCAAACATGTTGATCAGAAAAGACTCACAGACTCGTCTAAAACCCTTTTAAAGAAAACACAAGAAATATTTTAAAAGAATAAGCAAACTGATGTCAAACCCAGGCTAAAGACTATAACAACAGAGACCAGTACTAAATCAAGAAACCCCTGATAAGTTAGACTTCAATCAGGGAAGAGGTTGACTGCCCCTTCTTAAGAAAAATGTTTCTTGACACAGGCACGCTACTGGTGCTTAAGCATACTGTGTATGTACGCAGGTTGTCTAAAGGCAGGGTGCGTATGTACGCGTGCAGACCCACTGTAGGGAACATACACCTCTGTAAATTCTCTAAAAAAGAAAACTAACAGGTAGATTGACAAGGCAGGGAGTACTGGTATGGCAGACCAAAATCCCTTAAAGACTCAACAACTTACAGAAACTCAAAAAGGTAATCAAACCAATTAAAACACCCATAAAACCCTAGAGGTTTCCCCAGTATGGTTGTCAGTTCTACTATAATGGGAAAACCCCCCTATGGACTACACTAAGGTTCAACATGTAGGCAGATCTAACTGTCTAAAAGTCTCCTACCTTTTATAACTTCCCCAAATATACCCCACATTCATGCATGAAATACAAAGTGAAAAGATCCGGTAACTCTACATTTAACTCTGTGTTCGATGTCGATCCTTTCACTTTCGATTTCTCCGCTGACTATAAGCCTCCTCCCAAGGATGTACTGCTTTCACAAACATATAAAAATGTAACTACAAACATTCATATCATATATGAATCATGGGTTAGATGTCAGTATAAAACATAAATCAAACATAGATATTTGACACATCATATTTCGTGACAGAAAAATTATTACTTTTATTCATATCACAATGTTTACTTACAATGATATCAACGAATGCTCTGTGAACCTGGTCCGGGCTCCTCCTCACCGAGCTCCAATTTCACTTCCACATATCTTTCTCCTCTCACACTTCTTCTAGGGAAATGGCATAGGCTTATGATGGAGGAAAAAGGCAAGAATGGGAAATTATGATACACATCTCACAAGGTGGATGCAAATTCTTGGGGCAAGGAGGGGATGTGAAAAGGGAAAAGTTTCATTGTTCTTATTCTTATTGTTGGAATGAGACCCCAACACCTCCTTTTATATGACAAAATTATGGTTATTCAATTGGGTGATGAGCTATAGGCGGTGGGACAGTTGGAAAACTACCCAATAGCCCGTAATCTCAATGAATTCCTTGCAACTTTTTATTTTTTGCAACTTTTGTGGGTATGCACGGGCTGTAATGGTGCAACTAGTGTACGTACATGAGATGTAGTGGTGCAACAAGCGTGTGTACTCAGGCAGTAGTGGTGCAGGGTGCGTACATCTTCAAAAATAGTGTTTTTAAGAAAATCTTCTTAGTGATGGCTTGGAAAAAATAGCAAGTAAGAGGGCCAAATGCTAGGTATGCATGTATGGTGCAATTTAGGGTTATAACAAAAACTAAGGTTACATATTTGATTTCACCTATAGTTGATTGTTGCAAATTATTATAAGAGAGAATGCTTCTAGAATTTTCGTTGGTACAAGATAAGCCAAGCTCTTCCATGATAATTTTAGACATCAAACTTGGACCAGATCCACCATCAATTAGGAAACAATGAGCTATTTTATCCATGATTTTTACTGATATGTAGAAATGAGGGTTTTTTACATGGTTCCTAAAGTTATTTACACCTATTCTATTTATAGTTGAATGTTTTTCCTTTGACTCTTCAAATAGATTGGCTATGGTATAAATATTACCTTCCATAAAGTCCTTAAGACGCGTCTGTTGTTATGGGATGACGACCATGTCTAAAAGGGTAGCATCTACTTTGATATTAGCCAATTGGTTAAGGATATTATATTTGGAAGAAGGAATAAGATAAAATACTCCTCGGTTTCTTGAGGTTCTGACAGTTTGTGCATCATCATTTTGAGAAGATGAACTTGGGGCAGAAGAAGTGCGGGGGGGATCAAATTTTCTCTTGGAAGTGTAATATTTATTCCTATTATTCACTACCATAACATCTTTTGGTTCAACCTAATATAAAACATCGATATTGGTATCGAGCCTTTTGACAAAAATCTTATCTCTAGCATTTCTTTTAACTTCGAAGGTATTCTCATCATGATTTTCTTCAAAAACGTTACACCAAGTGCGAGTAATTATGGAATTTGGCTGAAAATTTCTCTCATTAGCATTTCTAAAAGGTGCTAGAGAAGAATAATCCCCAGGGGAAGAGGAATAAGAAATTCCTTTTCGTTCGTAGGCTATCATCCTATTATTTATATCTTGCATGAGCTGTAGAATCACATACATATCTATTTGCTTGACCAAGACTCCCTTAGGAAGACCCGTTCTTTCAAGTTGCTTTTCATACTCTATACAAGTCTGAAGGGTGGAACCGATATTGTCAATATAATTTTCTTCAATCCTATGATGATAAGGAGAAGGTAAAGCATTATAATAATGCATGAAAGAAACTTGATTTTGGGGGTGAATTAATTCAAGAATTTGATTATATAACTTGGTGAAACGAAGATAAAATATTTAATGGTTTCACCATCCTTATAAGAAATATTATTGTATTCCCTTAATTGATGAGTTGGACTCTTGGGCTGTGCATAAGTGGATTTGAACCAATAAACCAATTCTTCCCAAGTTAAAAGGATCTTGGGCAGGAGATCAAAAAAATATATTGTAGCTCTCCCTTCGAGAGAATTGGCAAATAAACTCATGCAAGTGTCATTATAATTAGCCCCTATGTTATGAAAAACATTATATAATGCTACCAGGTGTTCATTTGTAGTAATAGTACCATTTCCGTAGAACCTAGATAAATGATCCTTGAATTTCGGTAATGGTTGGGTGGATGGTGCGAGATTCAAGGGAGAAGACACACGCCAGGGGGTGGTTGTAGCGTCTTTCTCAAATTTAAAATTTCCATATTTCTTAATGACCTTAGAAGGACTGGTAGTGGGTTGAAGAGGGACTTGATGACTATAGATACCACCAATCACGGATGAAGTAGAACACTGCGAGGAGGAGGAACTTCTAGTACCACTACCACTACCCGAAGACGTCATGTTGAAAGTGATAGGTATGGGTGATGAAGATGAACTGGAGGAGTCAGATATAGTTTTCCTAAGAGAAATTTGTTGTTTTTATAAAAAACAAATCCTCCTTCCTACTTCATAAATAGGAGTAACCTTAGGGTAAAATCCTCTCCTTCTTCGAGAAATACGAGAAATAGAGGACATGAAACAACAGACTGAACCAGTAAGAGATTATTGTAAAAGGTTATTTTTTATTTATAGCCTTACTTTTCTTGGCTTCCCAACGTTCACATATATTTATTCCCCTTTCAATTACTTCCCAAGCCCGTTCAAGTTCAACACAAGTACTAGTAGTTTCTAAAATAGTATTGAATAAAGTCAAGGAAATGTTGGTCTGGTCAACAAGACTGTTTCCAATATTTGGTTGTCTCACAACAGGTATTGTGACCATGGAAATAGCAGTCAAAGAGAAATCGAAAAATAAAATACAATAGTGATACAATTAACCAGAGAGATATGGAAAGATCTCCCCAGTATGGTCGCCAAATAAATGTTGAAAAAAAAATGTATGAAGAACCTCACTCAATCATTTTTCAGATCTTGCTAGGCTAAAACAAGATAGTTGGGAATGTTACCTGGGGTTTATAGTCTTAAAATCAAAACAATCACTTAATCCAAAGCAATATATACAAGAGACCAAGGTTGGTTTTATTTATTATATTTAACTGTGCAAAAAGAATAATATAAAATATACATAAGTTTGTTTATGGATAAAGAGACAAGGATAAAAATAATCTGAAAATATCATTTAAGATACACATGTGAGACAAAAATAAGACACATGATTTCTTTATATTGAATTCATTCTGAGATACAAAGCATAAATTTCTCTTTACAAACCCCTGCGAGGGTGGGGACTAAAGTCAAATTTATAAGTCTCCAATGAGCACCATACAAAAGACTTTGAAGATAAAAGAAAACTGAAGCTAAGGATCTGTATCGACTTGCCATAAAAGTATTGTCACTTGACTCTACAAAATATTCTTTACCAGTCATGAAATTCAATCCACAAATAAATAAAAATACACAGACTTCCTAAGATAGATCGTACACCTTTAAAAATAAGTTGTTGAAAGATATGATTCAGTTTTGAATCATGCCACCTTCAATAAGACCCTACTGTCATCAAGAGGGTTTAGCTTTCTAGTAAACTCAGAGTGAATTAAAAAAAGAATAATATCACATGTATAGAGCATACCTTGTATCAAAACTTCCTTCTCTCTATTCTCCCTTTAAAATCAAATTGCTAACACACCCAACATCCATTAATTGCACATAGAATCAGGTTAGACTCTTTTCTTTTACTTTCAAACAATGAAATTATTCTTGTAAGGTAATCATGAGCGCAACTTGAAGATGTTAACAAGAGGAATCATTTTTCTCCCTTATTATTGTTCTAAAGGGGTCCCACCTATTTAGTATTATTATTAAATATATATAAGCAATAATGCATTGCAAGTCATTTGCAAGCAGGGATTTCATGTTGCGCTTTTGGGCATCAACAAACACTATCATTAACAAAATAGTGAAAGGAATAGGCCAATTTCATATATTATGAAAACATGGGAACTTACAAGTTCGCTGCACTAGTGTTCCTCCAAGCTTCCAATCCAGTCCTTGAATGCACTCTAAAGATGTTTCTCTTAAGATCATAAGTATCATATACACACTTTATCCTCTCCACTTTCACCTTGGAATTCCCTCATTATATAATATTTGGAGGCTTAACAACCATGGAGGAAATCACTCACTAGATCCACTAAATTGGGATCTCCAAGATTTTTAAGGAGAAAACATATCTCAAGGATTTTATGGAGGAAATATCTCTCAAGATCCATCAATTCAAGATATTGGTTTGAAAAAATCTCTCAACCATCCACGAGATTCTCAACTTATCCTTGAGATTAGGAAACTGAATGTAAGGTGGATTTTCACACTAAATTAATTTCATTTTTTCAATAAAAATGAATAATACATGTGCACAGAGTATTTTTACCTTAATATGATAAATTTCTCCTCCACACTGACTAGGGATTATGACAAATGTTCTTTCATGGTGTCAAGGTTGTGACACTCAATAAAGTGAACTTGACACTTAGTAAGGTGCATACGACACTTGATAAAGTGCATGCGACATTTAGTAAAGTGCATACTATTGATATTATGGTAGTTGCAGGAAGTATTAACCTCTACATGTAACTTTTGACGAGACTAGAATATTCCAAGAAATAAGAGAAACCATAAAACGTTGGATAATAATCCTAGAAGACAAGTCGGCTCAAGAATATATTTAATATTGAGTTATTAACCTCCAAAAAGAGAAGTCGTCCTAGTCAAGTGAGATAGAGCAGTATAAATAGAGGGCGCTAGAGCTCATTTGATACTCACTCTCTCACAACTACATAAGATTAGTGATGCGCAAGTTTGAAGAGGGAGTGCAGTTGCAACTGCTGCAACTGGGATTTTTGTTTTTGGTTGGACTTGGTCTCTTGGTTATGGTTTGAACTTTCTTCTTGGTTTCTGGTTATTATTTCTTGGTGAGCTACCCTTGGTTGGCTATTGGTATGCTACCAGAATTATTCTGTTTGTCAAGGTTAAGGTGCTTGGGGTCGCCTTTGTGGCTATTACTATATTGTATATGGAAAACAAGCACATATATTTAATTCTAACTAGTTAAGGGCCCACACTATATTCAGATAGTCTAACCACTTGAAGATATATTGGGAAGTTATTTGTTAAGCTCATTATGGCACCAGTTATAGCTGGAACTAGGTTTTCTGATTATGAAGCTGCAACAAACACTAACCCTTGTGTTCGAGCACTTATTGTAATACCTCTACTTCCCTCAGTTTGTAAATATAACTATAACTATCCAAGAGACTATGGTGAACTAAATATGTATGCATGTTTGATTTGATGAACCCTTGTATGAAATGGACAATGTATGAATTTATGTTATTAATAGAATTTGAATATGTGTTGCACAACTGCTGAAAGGGGGAAAGTTTTCTGAGATAGATTGTGGATTCTATGAGAGAGATGGTGAAGGGAAACCAATTATGGTTGAGATGACCCTCACCTTACTAGTACCTACTAGGTGTAATTTCTCAATAGTCCTCTGACCCTGAAATGAATTACCAGTCAGGATGGTAGTTGGAAGGCCATCCTCAAGAGTTAATGAGGAGATGGGGTAGGGTACACATTTGTAAGCTTTCCAGGACTGACCACGAATTGGGATTCAGACCCACACAACCTTGTTGAGGAAGGAAAGAAATGAGGTAATTTAGGGGACAGAGACAAATCTGTGAGATGGAAGAGTAGAGAAAAACACTCTCCAGAGAAGAGCAGTGAAAACAACTTTGACTCTGAAGTTGAGAGAAAATACGAGAAGAAAGCTTGTTTTGGATGTAAGAAGCTTGGGGCAGGGTTTCTCTAAAAGATGATAAATGAGGTTGACGAGTGACTAAGGAAGTAATTATGCACACCTACTTGCTTGGAGTAGAGAAAACCAGACACACAGTTCTTGTGGGAGAAGGAGAGTAACCTTCGTTCCTAACTGTTGTGGAGCAAAGAGAAAGAATTTATCTTAGAGAATCATGGTCTAGCTTGGGGGTGGATAGTGGTAAATAGAGTAGGAGTGGTTGTACCTATAGTTGGGAGGAAATGGGCACCCCTTTCAGAAATTACTTCACATTTTCTAGTTCTGATAAATATTTTCATACTCTGTGTATTATATTGAGTGTGATGATGAAATATTTGAGTTTATGATTCAGTCTTTCAGTATCTGAACAATTATTAGAAAATATCTGTGATTTTTGTAAACTATTATATCTATATGATATTTCAATTATCTCGATTTTTTATGTTATATAGTCATGATATATGAATCCACAGGAGAGAGGGGGTATGATCGACTGAAATGCCTAAACCTCGCCAATCATGTGAAGTTTACCTTAGTGGGAATATTAAGTATGAATTCTATGGGAGAAGGGAATTTTTTCCTTAGACTATTCACCCATTAGACTGAGGGCTTGTGCCCATGCCCCTAACCCAATGTTTGCCAAAGGATTAACGCTTAGTCCCTAGAATTTCCAAAGCGTCCATGTGACTAGGGTCCAGGAACCTTGTGCTCGTCCAAGAGGGGCTAGCTCTTTCGGCGTCATGACTTCAAGACTTGTGACTCCAAAATCATCAAATGTAGCCAAAGGACAGAGTCACTAATCGACGAGGACCATCGATCTAGCGATCTCGTAGGTATCTCTCTCAGCCGTTAGATTTGACATAGGAAGGGAAGAATTAAGCGCTTCGGTGAAGTCTTACTTCGGGAGATTTAGAATGGTCTAGCACCAAAACTCTCGAATGCCAGAGTCATGGAGTAAATCTGGACCATTGAACTGGAGGGAAAAATTTCCATAGATCCACGGTTATCCGGGACTTCGAGTATTCGACAATTTTGAAATGCATGAGTTTTCCCCAGAGGTCAGAAATCCAGAGTGAATCATGGTCGTAGATGCTAGGTACACATGAAGGTAGATCCGGTGTGGTCCAGAGGGGAAGCCAGGAGATACATGACAAACTCATGAATGTCGAACCACCGAATTAACCAGGACCGTTGGATGAACGGGTACATGGAAAACGATCCTGTGGTCCAGAGATTTCATACTCTAGAGGATTTTGGCCAAGGTTTTCAAGGTGTTAAGACCACCAAAGTCATGAATGCCAGAATAAATATCGACCGTTGGTTGAAGACGACACGTGGCGCAAGATCTGAGAATATGAAGAATTAGCTCTTCGAGGGATTTGTGTCAAGAGGATTCGATAAGCGTTGAAGCCCAGAGCTGCGAAGCAATGAGAACCGTAGATCTAAGGATCTACGTGGAATCTTACTGACCATTAGATCAAAGGACCGAGAAATTATTATTGTATGATGACGTGGCTCACTAATGTCATCCCGGGTGATGTGGACCCACTTTACGCGTTCCACGTGTCACCCAGTTTTGGACGATTCACATACCCATTGTGCCTGTTAGAGAATGAAACATGTTATTGTTACGAGGAAAATCTCTCTATGGCTAGGGGTAAACCACAGCAGATTAAAATGATTGCAGAAATCAACTCTAATCTTAGGTATGCTATAAAAGAAAATATGATAATAAGACAAGAAACATATCCTACCTCGTCCAAACGTTCAATGACATCCACTGTTGAGCACATGACTCAAAGAAATACACCTGCAACTTGTCCTCAACAACCAAGAAACGAAAGCATATGGTGATAATATATAAAGTTATCACATTCAATAGCATAATCCATCAACATTCATAACAAATATTCCCATGGAATAACAATTCAAATATTTGCAAGATATTAATTGGACGAGAAAAGAGTATTTCTATTAAAATGTAATAAGTAGAAGTGAATGAATTATGGTTCGAAACCGAGAAACTAAGTCCCTTCCAGCTGAGCCTCCACCACTTCAATCCTCCACCAAAGGCAAGCTCATATAAGAGAGACAATGAGGTTCTCAATCAAGTAGGGAAGAGATTGGGGGTTGAACATTGTGTTCATACTTAAAAGGACAAAGGGATGCAAAATCAATATGAAGTGAATAATTTCTCTAGAGTAACTTTGCCCTCAAAGTTGAATTCTTCTCCTCTCTTCCATAGCTCATATATGGCCCATTTATAGCCTTCAAATGGAACTTAAGGTTCGAGTCAGAATGTTTCCAGTATATGGAAGTTCAAGGATCATGGATCCCGTGATGTGACATGGAAACCCGACACTATATTTTAATTTTGGGAAAAAAAACCAATGTACGCTGGCTGTAATGGTGCAACCTGTGTATACACATGTTGTATAGTAGTTAGGGCACGTATATGTGGAAAAAAATTGTTTTTAGCTCTGGGATTTTCAAAAAGGGACTTCAATTCTGCATAGGGAAATGGAAAAAGGCATTTTGAGCAACTTTTCATAGGGTGAGGTAAATCTTGCTATAACAGTCACCCCCAATCGAGGACACGTGTCACCCCTTGACCCTTGCCGCATGTCAGTTTATGGTTCATGGTCGCCTATCCTACATGGTTGGTGACATGTCCAAGACTCTCGAATTTGGATATCTTTAGGAGTTTGAAATATGAGGGGCATGGTACAATTTAGGAACGTCCAACGCAAATCGCTGAATACAAACTACCGACAGGTCAAGGCCACGTGGTGAGATATCGGGAGTTCAAGAGTTTTTCATAGTGTGGTAAAAAGGAATGATCACCAAGAATCATTGATCATCGAAGGTCGAAATTCCAATAACTATAGCTAATCGCCAAAGGGCTAGACGTGGCAATATTTCGACACTTTGGGGATTTAGAAAAAAAGTGTGTTATGCATAGATCGTCGAAGCCCCCTCCTTAACCATAGGATCTTGGTGGAGGATGTGAACCGTTGATCCCCTCTATTGTTCGACAATTTGATATTTTGACAACACTTCTAGGAAGTCATGAAGTCCGGGAACTTCTGAAGTGTAAAAACCTTGCTAACACGGGTTCTTAGCTCTTGGTTTTTAGCTCAAGGTCAGGAAGAATACCCCGCTAGTTGGTTCAAGCACACAGTAAGAGATTTAAGCTTTGGGGTAGCTCTTTAAGAGAGTGTTTCTTAATCAAGGGACCGAATATGAACCAGGGAAAGAGAAAACTTAATGCCCCACCCTTAGAAAGGATATTTAGGGGTTGGGTGTTGTTTGAAGCAGGTCGAATCAGAAAGAAAGGCTATTTTGGGAAGAAAGGCATGCATGAGGAAAGCGACAACTGGAAGGAAGAGAAGCATGTGTGCATGCATGGAATACCTAATGATGTTAGGGTTAGGGTTTTTTTAATACATTGTAATGGTTGATGAGCCAAAAACGTATATATATATATACCTAGGAGGTCTATAGAGGGGGGGTGGAAAAAATGAGAGTCATGTTTTTGATAGAGCGATACTCGCATGAGAAGGAGTAACTTGTTTGTAATACTATGTCATATGACCCAATGTTGTAAGTTGTTGAGTTGTAGGGAGTCAGGAGGGTGGATCTTGAGGGTTAGATCACAGGCTGAGGAGCCTGGTGTGATCTAGTTCACCTGATAATAGATCTTGACCCGGTTGAGAACGAGTTGTAAGCGTGTGACGCTATAGTATTGGAACTAACATAATACAAGAGATTGAGAGCCAGATATATGTGGACGTATCCCAGGAGGGGGTGAACCACGGTGAAACCTATGTTATATGACTGAATGTTTGTGTCTCACTTACTGTTTATGAGTAGATGTTAGAATAATGTATGAACAAATTAATGGATCCAATTACACTACATGCATGAATGAGAATGCCAGTATATTTCTTTAATAATTAAGTATAAATTTCAATGCACAACTCACAGATCCCCATTCAGTCCTGGACTGCAAGCACTTGAGAATTTTAGTCACCCATTAAGACTATCTCGGATGAGACTGCGCAGTGCACTCTTTGCACTGTGTTTCCTTCTAGTTGGCCAGGAGGGCCAATAGTTTTAGAGGTTTTGTTCGATCCCCAGTAGACCTGGACCTGGGTCAACCACAATAAAGGTATAACTCAGATAAACAAACCAAAAATGGTCATGTTGCCAGTTGGAACAACATAGGATTGAGTGGATGTGATCTGGTGAAAATCTGTTAAAAGAATGTAAGATCTGCGAAAGGTGGGTCAAAAGAATCCTGAATCAAACGTTAAGAAGGTGAGAATGAGCCTCTAGAAGGGGATGTTGAGACTATGGAATCACACAAAAGTAGATATCGAAAGCTGGATGAAGACACTGGAGCTAGACTTTGTGTAGAAAGATAACATAAACCCTAGAGTAACACCACACAAATACCTTGAGAAGTATGTATTTATTGATTTGCATGAAGTATTTTTATGTGATTTTCCACACTTATTGTGGGAATGGATATTGAGGTTGAAGTATAACCACACAAAAAATCGGATTTGATAGCTAGATTGGACCTCAATTCAGATCGTGCAGTTATAGCAGGTGAATAACAAATTCACCCGTGCAATAGATTTTTGGTTCAACAATATTGTAACAAGATTTATAACATAATTTACAGTAGATACCGTGAAGTCGTACAATGCAGCAGAGCAAGATTTTCTACGAGGAAATCGAGGAAGGTATATTAGATCATTGTATACTTCTATTAAGATATTACTCTATAACAAAGGTGTAATGACAATGGAGATATAAAACTAAACCTCCCTACGTGCATGGGGGAAGGGGGGAAGAACTGACATAAAAAGGAGAAATGGAAGGAGAAAGGGATAAAGGAAAGAAGGAGGAAGCCTTGGACCCAATAATGATGGATGACAACCAGATCTAGTGGATCATGGCGACAACTGGAAAGACGCGTAGTGGAGAAACCTACCAATACAAGGTGAACACAAAGAAGAGAATCGTAGCCACGAGGGAAGGCTTGGAAAGTGATGAAGAGGACGTAGAGGATCTATGGGATGTGGAGAAGATTGAGGAAATCCAACGCACAACATATGAGAGGAAGATGAGAGGTT
Source organism: Picea glauca (assembly GCA_000966675.3). Classification (NCBI taxonomy): domain Eukaryota; kingdom Viridiplantae; phylum Streptophyta; class Pinopsida; order Pinales; family Pinaceae; genus Picea; species Picea glauca. Next base: position 255,360 of record JZKD02S1679849.1, on the reverse strand, counting down.
CAAGAGTGGGAATAGAAGGCAACAATCCTATCCATATTAATGTCAATGTGGAACCCATAAGCCCATGTGCGACTAACACACCAAAAATAACACCATCGTTTAGACAACCAAATTTTGGGAGAAGGAAGACAACAAGAAGTACATCTACACAAGGAACAACAACTGGGGGATCCAGTTCAAGAAGAATTAGTCAAGTATATACACCGCGCGGAGGTAGAAGTTTAGCATTCAAGATGGCAGGACACGATCCCACCATCAAGTTACCAGAATTCAAAGGAGAAGCCTTGGAGGACCTTAAGAAGCACTTGTTTATCTGTGAAAAGATCTGGGAAGAAAAACAGATCACAGACGAGGACACTAAACTTGCACAACTAGCTATCACACTAAGGGATCACGCACTGGATTGGTATATGAGTTTAGCCACAAACAATCCACCAGGGACAACCAGAATAATTGGGGATATCAAAAAGTTGTTGATACATGAGTTTTAGAAGCCAAGTTCAGAGGACCAATACATGAACAAGATAATATAAATTAGAAACAAACCAAGAGAATCTGTATGGGATATTGAACAAATATTCAAGTGACTGAAAGGAAAGTTGAAATATATCTTGAAAGATATGCAACATAGGAACCTATTCATCAATTCACTGTTACCCCACTTAAAATATCTACTACGACAACATAAGTTTCAAACACAGACAGAGGCTCTCCAGGCATCCTTGCAACTAGAAGAAAACCAATATCAGAAAACCGATCCAACCATCAAATAACTGAAGGAGGATCTGAAGAAATTAACGTTCCAGCTAAACCATAACAAAAGTAAGGACAAACGAGAATTTTTTTTGGTGTACCACATGCAGGACGAAAGGACACCATAAGAATGAATGTCCAACATTCACACAGTACATGGCAGTAGAAATGCCAAATCCATTACCGACAGGAGGACTATGGTGCAAAATCTATAAGAAACAGGGCCATGACCCATATCACTTCCCAATGATGCAGAAGTACCATACAATCCCAATGAATTCATATTGCAACTTTTGCAAGTTAGTAGGCCATGACGACAAAGACTGTAGAACCATGGAGTTGATGAGAGAGAGGAAATTTTATGCATATAGGGTGCAGGCAGAAATGATGATTGGGCAAGCCACACCTCAGTTTAACCAGGTACCAGCCCCATACAACACTATGCAGTTGCAGTATAATACTGTGCATCAACCATATAAAACAACACAACCACAATACAATGCAACATAGCCCCACTACAATACCACATAGTATAACCAGGCACCTTAGTATAACGCACCATGAGGGGATCGAGATGGATACAGAGGTAGAGGATAAGTAAGAGGAGGATTTGTAAGAGGTAGAGGACCTGTAGTATGTCACAACTGTCAACAACCAGGACACTATGCAAGAGAATGTCCACTTCCACCACAAACTTGTATGTATTGTCATGCATTAGATCATGACATGAAATAATGTCCTACATTTTTAGGGAAGATCCAGGAAAAGAGGAATCATAAAAATTAGAATGTTCAATGGATTTCATTAGAAGCGGGGGATGAAGAAAGAAACATCAACATAGTTACATGCGGAGGAGCTAAAACAAGAAACGACGCAGTACGACAAGAGCCAGTACAACATCAATGGGTGAAGAAGAATGTCGAACCAAGGAAGCAGTTCAACGTGCAGAATGAAAAGGAGACATTTAAGAAATCCAGACAAGAATTTTTGAAGCCTAATATTGCATCGACTTCAACCGCGCAACACAATTAGGAAGTACCAGAGTACGAAATTCCTCCATCGTTGGATCATACCAAAGAAATGCAGTCCCTGGGACAAGTAAGTACAATCAAAGGCTTTTTACAATCATGTGTAAAATTACTAAATGATCCATCCTCTATCAAATTATTAAAAAACATATTAGAAAGATGTAGCATAGAAACAGAAGGAAAACTAGAACAAAAAATAGTCAATCACCTATATAGAAGGAGAAGAACAAATAGGGAGTTTAGGTTGAACACCAACATTGGAGATTTCAACATGGGAGATATTATACTGGATCTAGGTTATGAAGTCAATGTATTACCCAAGAAGACATGGAAATGTATGGGGGAGCTCACATTAGGATATTCACCCGTTCAGCTGAAATTGGCAAATCAACACAAAGTTATACCAATTGGGAGACTAAAAATAGTAACAGTAGACTTGGATGGAGTGTGCACTAAAGATGACTTCGAATTAATAGAGGTAGTGGATGACACAACACCATATCCAAAATTAATGGGATTGGATTGGGCGTCTAATAACCAGGCCATAATCAACTTAAAGACACAAAAAATAACCTTCGAGTAAGGAGAATACAGGGTCATTGCGCCATTAGACCCATCAGAAGGGGAAAGGTTCGTCGAGCCCACTTGCTTGGGCTTGGAGGAAATTATCCAGTTGTATAGAACAACTGCGCGAGATGAGGATTATGTAAACCCAAATACAGATGGGATACTCAGCTGGTGGAGCATTACTTCATGTGAGTCAGACTTAGATACAGGTTTAGAGAACTGACAACAAAGGCTACACAAAATTTCCACAAGAAGATGTGCAAGAATAGACCGCGCAATAAGATGGGTAGGTACAGAGATAAGGAAACCACCCAGTTTCCATGGGGTAAATAATATAGAAGAATTCTTGACACCTTACGAAGATGAAGTGTTAGAAAATCAAAGACTCCTAGCACTAGATATAACACTCAAGGCCACATCTGCAAGATGGTGGGGCGCACACAAGGAAACAATCAAATACTGGTACCAATGTAAGCGACTATTGCGCACACGGTTTGGTGCAGAACAAAGAAGCAACCAATAGCATAAGTACGATGGACAGGGGGCACCAATGGAACACTTGGAGAAGTGCAAAGCGCTATGGAAAATGACACCCCCAGAGGAATGGCCTCATCATTTTGTACACACCCTAGAAGTCATCCCAACAAACTGGTATACGGACCAAGAACTGCGCAGAGGAACTATGTGCTAGACAATACTACAACAAAACTTTACAAACACTTTCTCATTTGAACATGAGAACCCCAACATAGATGCAACACTTAAACAAATAAGAGGGGTGATATTCATTAAGGAACCAGAAGTCGAACTCTTAATAGAGGAACAACAATGGAACAGACAGACAGTTAAAGAAATGATGTCATGCTACCATATGTAGTAAGAAGTGCCAGATGAAGACGATCCACGCGATATTCAGATTGAGGAAGCTAAAGGTGAAAGAGAAGTGTAAGGTACACCAATAGAATCAGAATTAATTGTTGCGTCGATCAAGGTAAATAAAGTCAACATTGGGCAGTTGATGTAAGTTTTAAACCTGTGAAGTAAAACAATGCATATATATTCTTAAGAAAAACATAATTTAATCAATGGCTCATTCACATAGTACACAGAGATTTATACTGGAAACCCTCAACCGGGAAAACCTTTCTTATATTCATTATATCATATTTCACCATTAACTATACAATATATACAATGTTTTTAGGTATTCCGTAGATACCAAAACCCTAATCCCTAAAACCAAGATTATTTTTAGTAAACCGCTAAAAATAGCAAAATAGCAAAAACCGCCCAAAAAACAATTTTGGGGCACTGCCCTGAACGTTGTGCATAACTAGGGGGGGGGGGCATACCTGCCCCCCCCTAGGACCCCCCTAGGAAAGTGCCTGGTGCACACGACACAAATAGAGTAGTACTATGAGGGATCCTTAGACGCAGTTGTCGAATATGACACACCCACACACACACACATGCAAAGAATATAACACACACCCAACATTCTCCCACTTCTTGTTTTCTTTGCATCCATGGGTCCCAATATTATATAGTCAACAATCCAAGGCAAAAATTCCCATTGTTACTCTACACCAGGAGAACTTTTCTGTTCTTACAGACTTTGTCAATGAATCTGCAACATTCTTCAAAGTGTCAACCTTTTCTAGCAACACCTTCTTTTCCTCAACCATGTCTCTCACAAAGTGATACTGAACATCAATATGCTTTGTCTTCGAATGATAAGATGGGTTCTTTTCTAGGAAGATTGCACTTTGAATGTCACAATCTAATCTCACTGCTTGTTGTACCAACCCAATACCTAAACACAATCTTTGTAACCATACTACTTCCTTGCTTGCATGAGTGGCTTCCATGTATTCAGCTTCTGTAGTTGAGAGTGCCACTATAGCCTGTATTTTTCTCATCCAACTGATTACTCCTCCAAATAGGTTAAACACATACCCACTTGTATATCTTCTGTGATCCATATCTCCAGCCCAGCCTGCATCAACAAATCCATGTATTTCCACCACTCTGTCCAATCCTGGTCTTCCTTGGTAGCACAATCCATAATTGGTAGTGCCATGCAAATTCCTGAAGACCCTCTTTACTGTTGTCCAATGCTCCTTCCCTGGTTTTGACATATACCTACTCAAAACTCCCACTGCATGTGCAATTTTCAGTCTAGTATAGACCATTGCATACATCAAACTAGCAACTGCATTGGCATATGGAACATGGGACATGTCCTCTTCTTCTTCTTGTGTCTTGGGACACTGATCTGCAGATAACCTTACACCTATAGGAATAGGAACCTTGACCGGTTTACTTCCATGCATATTAAACCTCTGCAATATCATTTCAACATATTTTCTCTGATTCAACCAGAGTTTCATGTTTGCACGATCTCTTTTAATCTCCATTCCCATAATGAAGTTAGCAACACTGAGATCCTTCATGTCAAATTTGGAGGATAGCTGTGATTTCAACTCCTTGATAACATCCATGTTATTTCCTACCAACAACATGTCATCAACCTACAACACTACATAAATGAAGTGATTACCAACATGCTTGGAATATACATAGTGATCAAGCCTGCTTCTTACAAATCCCAATCCAAGGATGTATGTGTCAAAATTTTGGTACCACATCCTAGGTGATCGCTTTAGACCATATAGTGACTTTTTTAGCTTACAAACCAACTCTTTCTTTCCCTTAACTACAAAGCCTTCTGGTTGCTTCATGTAGATTTCTTCTTCCAGATCCCCATGTAGGAATTTTGTCTTCACATCCATCTATTCCACTTCAAGATCAAAAGCAACAACAATAGATAAAATAAATCTAATAGAAGTTA
>JZKD02S1679849.1:215394-248249 GCA_000966675.3 Picea glauca | reverse complement strand
GAAGAAACAACTTGTTTACCAGGGACTTTGATTGATACAAATTCCCCAACTTATCCCATAGTTCCTTGGCTGTAGATTCTCCTGAGACATTCAACAACACTGAATCTGCCAGGCAAAGTCTAATAGTACTCCTTGCTCTCTTGTCCAACTTCTCCCAATCTTCCTTCGACATACCAGTAGGTGGTGTACTAGTAGTTTTGGCACTAGTAGGTTATGTACTAGTCGTCTGTGTGCCAGTAGGCTGTGTACCGGTTGGTTGTGTACCAGGGTCCACAACGATACATTGTTCTTTGTCTATAAGAAGGTCCTCCATATTCATCTTCCATAGCTCAAAGTTTTTACCGTTGAACTTCTCTATCTCAATTCTAGAAGAACTCGCCATTCCTCTTTTTGCACTCAAATCACCACTGCAAAAGCTCCCACTAAACCCAGGTTTATCACAGACCCAAGATAAAATTGATCTATCAAGAACGAGCCAAAGCCTCAACAACAAAGGTGTCCCTCTGAAGCCAAAAATGATCTCTGATACCACATGTAAGTTTTAAACCTGTGAAGTAAAGCAGTGCATATAGATTCTTAAGCAAAGCAAAATTTAATGAATGGCTCATTCACATAGTACACAAAGATTTATACTGGAAACCCTCAACCTGGAAAAAAAAATTTATATTCATTATATCGAATTTCACCATTCACTATACAATATATACAATGTTTTTAGGTATTCCGTAGATACCAAAACCCTAATCCCTAAAACCAGGATTATTGTTAGTAAACCGCTAAAAATAGAAAAATAGCAAAAATCACCCAAAAAAATATTTCAGGGTGTTGCCCCGAATGCTGCGCATAACCAGGGGGGCATACCTGCCCCCCCCTAGGACCCCTTTAGGAAAGCGCCCGATGCGCCCGACGCACATGACACAAACAAAGCACTACTACGAGGGATCGTCGGATGCAGTTGCTGAATCTGACGCACCCACACACACACACATGCCACAAACGAAGCACTACTACGAGGGATCGTCGGATGCAGTTGTTGAATCTGACGCACCCACACACACACATGCAAAGAATATAACACATACCCAACAATTGAGAATCCCAAAATGGCTAGCATTGAAGACTACTGGGATGAGAAAATAATGGAAAAAATAATAGAGTTACTGCACGAGTGCAACGACCTATTCCCCATAACGTTCACAACAATGAAGGGCATAGTAGGAGAGCTAGGTGAAATGAAGATACCACTCAGAGCTAAGGCAAGACCAATCAAACAACGACCATATAGGCTAAATCCAATATATAATCAAAAAGTCAAAGCTAATATCGATAGGAGAAAAAACAAGGAGGGATAAGAATATGCACTGAATTAAGGAAGTTGAATGATGCATGCCTACATGACCCATTCCCTACACCCTTCACGGATGAGGTGTCATATAACGTAAGAGGATAGGAAGTTTATTCATTCACTGACGGATTTCCAGGATACCATCAAATCAAGATAACACCGAAAGACAGATACAAGACCACTTTTGCTATAGAATGGGGATCCTACCAGTACATGGTCATTTCATTTGGACTAAAGAATGCACCAACAATATTTTCCAGAGTAGTCATAGTTGCGTTTAAATAATTTATCCACCAGTTTCTAGAGGTATACTTAGATGATTGGACAACCTATAGTCTATTGAAATACCATGTAGAGGTCTTGCGGCTGATGTTAGAAAGATGCAGGCAGTGCCAGATATCATTAAACATCAAAAAGTGAATCTTTGGAACACCGTTTGGGATACTATTGGGCCATATAGTATGCAATAAAGGTTTACTAGTAGATCCTGCCAAAATTGCAGTAATTGTTAACCTGCCACCACCAAAAATAGTTCGTCAACTAAGAGTGACATTGGGAAACACATGATACTACATAAAATTTATAAAAGGGTACGTGTAGATCACCATGCCAATGGAGAAAATGTTAAGGAAAGATACAAAGTTCTAGTGGAATGAAGATTGTCAACATGGTCTAGCTATGATGAAATAAAAAATGGTCATCGTGCTAATACTAGTATTCCCAGACTTAGAGAAGACATTCCACATAAAAGTAGATGCATCGTCCATAACACTTGGAGATATTCTGGCGCAGCCAAGAGCAGGAGAATTGGATCATCCTATAACATTTTCTAGCAAAAAATTGTCAGAATCAGAGAAGAACTGCAAAAATACAGAGAGGGAAGGCCTAGCTATGGTCTACGCACTTCAGAAGTTCAGAAACTACTTATTAGGGAAACATTTCAATATGTTCACAAACCATTCAACGCTCAAATACCTAGTCAACAAGCTAGTGTTGGGGGGGAGAATTTGCAGATGGCTACTGATGTTTCAAGAATTTGATTTTGATGTAATAGTCAAAACATGGTAGTTGAACGTAGGGCCTGGCCACCTTTCAAGGGTCACAAATGGAGAGGAACCTACCAAATTAGAGAACAACTTTTTGGACACACAGTTATTTTCAGTCTAGATCGCCAATGAATACTTCACAAACATCATCCAGTACTTAAGTATAGGAACGATGCCACAGGAATATAACACCGCGCAAAAGAAAAACCTAGTAGTCCGGGCTGTAGACTATCAGCTAATTATATGATACTTATACAAAATGGGCGCAGATAACATCTTGAGAAGATGTGTGCTAGAACATGAAAGACCAAGGATTTTAGCAGAATCCCACGAGGGAATAACATGAGGACATTACATAGGCAAAGCTACTGCACAAAAGGTATTTCACGTAGGACTATGGTGGATGACCATTCTCAGAGACTCAAAAGAGTACTGCCAGAAATGTGATGTATGTCAGAGGGTTGGTAAGCCTAATAAAAGGGACGAGATGCCCCTACGACCACAGGTAACTTTGCAAGTATTCAACAAATGGGTGATAGATTTTGTGGGACCAATCCACCCACCAACAAAGAGGACATGAGCGAGATACATCATCATCAGTTCATAATACCTGACAAGATGGGCGAAAGCAACATCAGTCAAATATTGCAGTGCAAAAACAACAACACACTTTCTGTTTGAGCAAGTGATCACCAGATTTGGTTGACCAAGGATTTTGATGAGTGACCAAGGAACTCATTTCATTAAAAATACTATTAAGGCTATGACTGAATAATTTGAAGTCCATCATTAAAAAAGTACACCATATCATCCACAAGCAAATGGAACAGTAGAAGCCTTTAACAAAATCCTTGAAAATGCACAGAGGAAGATCTGTAATGTCAATAGGGATGATTGGGACCTAAAAATACCATAAATATTGTTGGCATACAGGACCACATGCAAGAAATTGATAGAACACACACCATTTAGATTGGTATATGGACAAGAAGTAGTGGTTCCATTAGAATTTTTGGTACCGAGTCTGTGCATAACAATGATTACGAACATGACAGAACGAGGTGCGGTATAGAACATGTTGAATCAACTAATGATCATGGAGGAAGATAGGATCCTAACAGGGTTCCACCAAGAAGTTCAGAAATCAAGGGACAAATCTTGGCATAACAGACATATCAAGAGGAAAAATTTCAAGGAAGGAGACTTAGTGTTGATGTATGACAGTAAATCCCTTCAACACCCAGGAAAACTCAGAATGCACTAGTTAGGACCATACGAAGTAAAAATTGTCACAGATGGAGGAGCTATATACTTGAAGGACTTAGGCAGCACAAAACTCAGAGGGATAATCAATGGGAGCTGACTGAATCTATACAAGGATAGTCGCTCACCCGCAACTTAAAAGTCACCGCGCAATAAATAAATAAAAAGAAAGAGGTAACAATGACATAAAAAGGTAACAACAAAGACATAGTGCACATAAAGTAGAAGGAACACGCATGCTTGACAATGTTCACCCGATGGAGACAAGGCCAACAATCACTACAAAGCAGAAATAAGCAGGAAAGGAGGATATGAAAAAAGAAGCGCCAATTGACGACGACTATCGAAATTGAATGCTAGAAACGACTAACAGGACACCGCATTAATCTCACCAACTAGCGACGACAAGGGAAATCAATGACAAGTACGAAGGAACTAGCGGTTCAATTAAAGCATCATCACGGTAACATCTTTGATAAGATTCACACGACGCCGATAAAATTAAAGCACACGAGAGCGGAAAGGTTATTGCAAAATTGGGAAAGGCACAGAGCGATAGAGGATATGAAGAAGAGAGTGAAGGTTATAGAGGTTGCGGAGTACACTGATCTCGGCGAATGAAAAATTTACCACCATGGAACCACCCAAACAAGGAGAACTGAGCCAAACTTCCAGATGACCCTAAAGTAGTACCAGAGAAAAATCGCAACCATAGGGAAGTGAACAACAACCATCTTAGCCCCCAGAATTACTCAATGTGGACAAAATCCCATCGGTCGATACAACACCAGGAATCCCCACACCCATTGTGGAGGAAACCCAACAGACAACACCAACAGGTGTGGACATTGATATTCCAGAAGAGGGATGGGTCCAAAAAGAAGATGTTGCAGGCAACCAAGTGCAACCCAAAAACCCTGTAGAAGCCCCAAGAGTCAATGGGATGACTCCAAACCATGAAGAAACAGTCGCGCTGGAAAGATCACAGACAACCACATTAGAACAACCACAAGAGGGAGCAGTGGAAGATGTCATTGGACGACCAAAGGAGTATGTCGAAGAATGAACAATGGAGGTTGGAACCTCGAGTCAACCACCATAGCGAAAGGGCAAGGAGATGATACCTATGTCACTGTGCAGGAAACTCACTGCGCAGGAAACCCACCGTAGCCATTGTCTTTCCGCATATTCTGGAAGGGGTATGTGTACCAACAAAATTGTTAGGCCAGATCAAAAAATTGAGGTAATTAGACCATGATGTAATGGACACAAACAATTTCCCTGAGTTCGCCAAACGAGTCTATCTACAAACTGTGGGTATAGGACCCTTTGGTGAACCAGTTAATCAACCAGTCCAGTGGGCAGGAGGATTGGATAGAACTGGGATTCTAGGTATGTTGGACCTACCACACTTGGAAGAGGCCAGTATGCAAAAAGTTGTGTCAAGCAGCTGATGGGGGTCACACATGGAAGATAGGCTGGAACAACTCATCTCCATAGATGTAGAGCTCATCGCATACATCATAGGGCTTCCATCATGGGGTGAGGATCCCACACAATTCTTGGAGGAAAAAAAAAAGGAGAAAGCACTGACTGAGGAGATGAAGAAGAAATATGGCGCCGAAAGGGGGTCGCACAGAATCATCATCTGGCATATTAGTGACGCCACGACAAGAATGGCCACAAAAATTATGGCATGCAAACTACTCAGGAAATGCCGCAAGGAGGAAGTCTCGGCCGAGGTTTTCGTAACTGTAGCACAATGTGTCGAGGACACCACACTCAACTGGGCCCCTTATTTTTTGAATTTGTTCCTAGATGACTACAAGGATGCACATGATCTAGGGACAAAATTTAATTATTCATGGCTACTCATCCTAATAGCCATGATCGGATGGAAGGATCTGAAGTATTCATTTTTTTCCACTAGAAACACTCCCTACCATGAAGCACGATACTTATCGCTTGGGACCGCTTCAGACTCCAAGAACATAAAATCGAATGCAACTATATTTGAAGGTTATCTCCGAGACATACATGATACCATCACCAACACTTAGAGGGTAACAATGGAAGAAATCACATAGTATTAGGGCATATCCAACTTCAAAGCAACTAGACATGTGATGTGGATCCAGGCACAAAAAGATCCCGACAATCAATGGCTACAACTGCGCTACTGCATCACGAAGGCAACCATTGAGATGGGCATTAAGGATTAAGAAGATTACTGGAGGATTCCAGTTCTCATTCGAGACATACTCATAGAGGTAGAGGAGGAGGAGGAGGTAAGATAGGAACAAACATAGTCCGAGGAACTAACAGTGCCCAAGAAACCTAGGACAAGTCAGAACAAGGCACAAAAGAAAAAAGGGGGAAATCCAAGATAGGCACCTAGACAAAGAAGAAGAAAAAGACACAAGTGCCCCAGGTACATCAGAAACAGGACGAGGCAACACATGGAACTAAATCAAGTGCTACGCTACAAGAGCAAGGCCAAACTAAGAGGCCAGTCATCCAGATGGGGATGTATGCAAGAAGGAGAAGGCACATAAAACACCCCCATAATACACGATCACTGAGGATGATGCAGACATGGTGGCCTAAATGATCCAGGATCGCACAGTCGAGGATTTTGAGAATGATGCATGCCAAAGGGAAATAATTGAAGAAGAATTGACACACATACGAAAACTCCTCAGGCATCTTGAGGAAGCGCAAACAGTTGACAACAACGTCGAAACGACCCTGTCATCATCAAATATAGGAGGTGAAGCTAGATCAAGTGAGCATGATAGGATCCTCACAACCAGCACAACCAAGCTCAACATTTCACATCACACCCAACATGTTGCGCATGGACGAAATTATGGGGAAGAAACCCCTAAAGGACTTGGCTCAACTAAAATTGGTATTGACGTAGATACCAACCAAGGCCTTGGATAAACTGCAAGTTAGCGTTATCGAGGAGGTATAGTCTTGTGCAAACATAGATACAACGGAATTGGAGTAGATGAAGGACAATTGAGACAAGCTAGAGTTGATACTTGAGAAGAATAAGATCAAGACCAAAGAGGAGAAGGACCACACGAATGGGCTGGATCAGAAAATTGTCGTAGCCTACGAGAAAATCCCAAAGAACGCGTAGATGACCGAACTCACGGTGACATAGAATATTGATCACATTGTGCAGACAATCGATTAATACCAACATGATATTGAGCATCTCCGGGAGAAGCTCACACCTACCACTCCACTAGAGGTGAAGGAGAAAAGGAAACATGAGGTACCAACGCAGATAAAAGAGATAGAGTGACAAGTCCACGCGATGACCAACTTGTTCGAGAAAGAAACACAACTCTGGACAAAGCTGAAAGAGGATCATCAGATTCAGTAGTGGGACCAGGAAGGAGAAAGGATAAGTGCAACTATCCAGGACCTCAAGCAGAGGCAACAGACAATGACGATCACAGAGAGCATCAAAGGAGCGTAGGACATGAAGAAACTGCAGGCAAAAATCATAATTGTGAAGACATAGAAAACAAAGCGTCAGGCTCAAATGAAACTGCTCTAGGAGTGAGAAGTGGAGGTCATTTCATAGGCAAAGGAAGCCAAAACATATATGGTACAAACCTAGGAAAAATGTGCAAGGATGGCCAATGACGATATTGCAATGTAGATATTGGATGCACTCAAGGAGAATACTGTGCAGGCCCAAACACAAGCAACGAAGCTCATGGAGAAGCTCCAAGAGATCACAAGAGAGATCGATGAAGAACACAAGGGTTAGGTGGCTTGGGATGAGCCACATGTCAGTGTTGGGGGCATGTTGGAAGCAGGTCGAATCAGAAAGAAAGGTTATTTTGGGAAGAAAGGCATGCACGAGGAAAGCGACAGCTAGAAGGAAGAGCAACACGTGCGCATGCATGGAAGACCTAACGACGTTAGGGTTAGGGTTTTTGTAATACATTTTAATGGCTTATGAGCCAAAAAATGTATATATATAGATACCTAGGAGTTCTATAGAGAGGGGGTGGAAAAAAGGAGAGTCATTTTTTTGATAGGGCATTACTCGCATGAGGAGTAACTAGTTTGTAATACTTTGTCATACGACCCAATGTTGTAATTTGTTGAGTTGTAGGGAGTTAGGAGGGTGGATCTTGAGGGTTAGATCACATGATGAGGAGCCTGGTGTGATCTAGTTTACCTCATAATAGATATTGACCCGACTAAGAACGAGTTGTAAGTGCATGGCACTGTAGTTTTGGAACTACCATAATAGAAGAGCTTGGGAGGCAAATCTGTGTGGACGTAGCCCAAGAGGGGGTGAACCATGTTAAAACCTGTGTTATATAACTGAATGCTTGTGTCTCTCTTATTGTTTATGAGTAGATGTTATAATGATGTATGAACGAATTAATGGATCCAATTACATTACATGCATGAATGAGAATTCTAGTATATTTCTTTAATAATTAAGTAGATCTTTCTGCGTGCAACTCACAGATTTCCATTCCATTATGGACTGAAAACACTTGAGTATTGCAGTCACCCATTAAGACTATATCGAGTGAGATTGCACAATGCACTCTGTGTGCTGCATTGCCTTCTGGTTTACCAGGAGGACCGATAGTTTTAGAGGATTTGTTGGATCCCTAGTAGACCTGGACCTGGGTCAATCGTGCTAAAGGTATGACTCAAATAAACAAACCAACAGGTGTGTTACAAATTGGTATCAGAGCAAGGAAACAACACTTGGCCTTCTTGGGATCATGCATGAGTCGCATATATATATATATATATATATATATATATATATATATATATGAGAGAACTTATGGGATAAATCCCTACCTTACCCCCCTTCTATAAGAAACTTGTCTGAACCTATACTGAAGAGAGGACAACGCCTTCTATTGTTGCTAGATGTTTTGGAAGTATGTGTTGTAGATTGCTAATGTTTTTGAATAAAGAACTGACTTCACCCTTCAATGATATGTGTTGTTCATGAATTGGTAGATTAGTAACTAATAGAAAAACTTTTATCTGCACTCAAGAAGTCAATGAACAACAAGGGAACTACAAAGTAAAGGATTGTGACACATCAGGAGTTGGGGGATATCTCCTACAATAGTGAGGAATTATCTGATGAGAGGAGGGTGGTGGAAACCCCTCCAAATTTGGTCGAAATGGTAAGAAGCCTCATGGGATAATTACAAAGTTATAAGGCTGACAATGAAAGGTTGATCAAGGAGCAGGAAAAACAAACAAAAATTAATGCAATCTTACTGCAAAGTCTATTAGATATACAAAGGCAAATTCAACATGGTCCAACTTCCAATCATGTGAACAAGCATCATACTGAGAAAACTCCAATTCCACATAAGATACAGAAGCATGGTCCTGAAAGTGGCCACACCAGAAGGAGCACGTCAAAGAAGGCCCAACATGGAGCCAAGATACATTCAATGGAATATTACTCTGGTGAGGACACTGACAACTCCAAGGAATATTCTAGTGGAAAAACTAGTTCCCATTATCAAACAAGAGGAAAGAAGAGGAAACATTCCAAAAGTCATGACCTTGAAGAATTCAAGAAATACAAACCACCCATATTCGATAGAGATATTAAGAAGGGGGAATAAGCATAAGTTTGGCTACTCATTTTGAAGAAGTAATTTAGAGTCCATGACTACTCTGAAAACTTAAAGGCTCAGATAGCCATTTTCAATCTGAATGGGAAAGCTTACATTTGGTGGGAGGACCTTAGGAATGTGAAAGGAGTCCATGAGAAGGACTTGTCATGGAAAAAATTTGAGAAATACTTCAAGAAGAAGTACCTGTCAGAAAAGTACTTTGATGGAAATACCAAGGAATTCTATGAACTCAAGTTGGGACAACTCACCATAGATGAGTACATCAACAAATTTCTTGAGCTGATGAGGTATGTATCCTACATAAATTATGAAAAGGTAAATATGAAATGATTTATTGGTGGCTTACCTCAGTCCTACTGGGACAAAATTGAATTTGATGAGCCAACGACCTTAGAAGATACTATTTGAAAAGCAAGGTATTTCTGTGATAAATTCAAGAGTAAGACAAAACCCCATGAAGACTAGAAGAAGAAAAACAATTCGGGATTCAAGAAGGAGGGATTGAAAACCTCAAAATTCAAGAACCCTGGTAAGAGCTCTAGGATGAGCCTTCCTTCGAGAAGTGTGTATCAACAAATTTTTCCATCCCAGAGTGGAAATAAACCATTCAAAGCAGCGCCAAGTAAGACTGATAACACGAAGAGAGAAACCTTGAAATGTTGGGGTTGTGGAGAGGAACATATGTTGAGGGATTGTTCGCATAGGAAACAAAACCCTAGGAGGGTCTACAACGTCCAAGAGGATACCACAATCAATGATGTTTCTAGGATATTGCCACAAATTTATGCATCCTTGGATAATAGACAAGTTGACCACCAAGCTTCAGTGGTGGAGATGGAAGGTACAATTTCCAACCATCCTTTTTCCATTTTAATTGACCCTGGTTCTAATTTGAGTTATGTTTCCCCTCAAACTATTGAGAAATATAAATTGCAACAAGTTAATCATGTTAAATCATGGCTAGTACAACTAGCCACTGGAACCAAAAGAAAAGTAACAAAGGTCATACCAGCATGCCAATTTTTCATGAGTGGGTTTTCCACCCAATCAAACCTAAACATACTTCCTATAGGATCTTATGACCTAATGATTGGCATGGACTGGTTGGATGCCCAAAAAACCAAGTTGGATTATTACAGTAAAACTTTGGAGTGTGAAAATGAGGAAGGACGAAGGGTAACCCTACAAGGGATTCAAAATCCCATCTCAGTGAGACAAATATCAACCCTCCAAGTGAAGAAGTATTGCATAAAAGGATGTCCCTTATATGCAATCCAAGTACTAAACTCTATTGAGAATGAAAAACCCAGCCTAGAGAACCATCCCATATTGAGAGAATATAAAGATGTACTCCCAAAAGAGGTACCAGGTCTACCTCCAAGAAGGGATATTGACTTTCCAATAAAACTTGTTCCAGGATCAGTACCAATGTCTAGAACACCCTACAAAATGAGTACACTAAAGCTAGTTGAGCTCAAACTCTAGCTGAAGGAGACGTGTGAAAAAGGATACATACGGCCTAGTGTGTCTCCATTGGGAGCACCAACCTTGTTTGTGAAAAATAAGGATGGCACACTCAGATTGTGCATAGATTATAAACGACTCAATAAGATGGTCATCAAGAATAAGTATCCCTTTCCTAGGATCGATGACTTGTTTGACCAATTAAGGGGTGCTACCATCTTCTCCAAGATTGACTTGAGGTCTAGATACCATGAGGTCCAAATTAAAGATGAATATATCCACAAGACAACCTTTAGGACAAGATATGGTCACTATGAATTTGTGGTGGTGCCATTTGGGCTTACCAATGCACCAACCACTTTATGTGCTTAATGAATAACATATTCAGAAAGTTCTTGGATAGGTTTGTGTTGGTTTTCATTGATGATATCCTAATCTATTCCAAGAATAGAGAAGAGCATGAAGAAAATCTCAAGATAGTACTCCAAGTACTAAGATAACATCATCTTTATGCTAAACGTAGTAAGTGTGACTTTTTCCAAAAAAAAGTCCACTACCTAGGCCATGTTATTTCTGAAGGAGTGACGGTTGAACCTAAAAATATTAAATCCATCACGGATTGTCCTACCCCAAGGGATGTATCTGATATCATATCCTTTATGGGTATGGCAGGATACTATAGGAGATTCATAAAAGGATTCGCCAAGATTGGTTTCCCAATCACCTCCTTTCATAAAAAGGGGGTTAAATTCATTTGGACATCAAAATGCAAAGAAATATTTCAAGAGATGAAATACATTCTAACCAATGCGCATGTGCGAAAGATTGCAGACCCAAACACAGATTTTCTTGTGTGTACAAATGCTTTCAAGGAAGGGCTCAGAGGAGTCCTTATGCAAGAAGGATATGTGATTTGCTACGAGTCCAGAAAATTGAATGAGAATGAAGTCAATTATGTGACCCATGATATGGAATTAGCTGCCATAGTGCATGATCTAAAAATGTGGAGGCATTACCTCTTAGGTAGAATATTTGTACTTGTGACATATCATAGTGAATTGAGGTATTTGTTTGACCAACCAAAACCCAATGTGAGACAAGCTAGGTGGATGGATCTTCTTAGTGAGTTTTATTTTGAAATCAAACATATCAAAGGAAAGGAGAATATGGTGGCTGATGCCCTTAGCAGAAGTATGAAAGTAGTTCACTTGGCAACTGTAAGTGCCAATGAATTAGACATCAAATAAAGGGTCAAAACTACACAAGATATAGATGCATTTTTCAAGACCGTGACATCATACCTAAAGAAATATCCCACGGTGCTGAAGTATGAAGGTTATCAGATGCTTAATGATGACCTATTGACTTACAAGGGAAGATTATACATTCCAAATTGTGATGACTTTAAGAGGTTCATAATGGATGAACTACACAAAAGACCATATACTGGTCATCCTGGTTATCAAAAAATGATCACAACCACTAGAAAGATATTCTATTGGCCTGGACTGAAAAAGGAAATAGATGATCATTTTTTTAAGTGTCTATAATGTCAGCAAGTCAAGGTAGATAACTGACACCTAGCAGGGTTGTTGCAGCCCCTACTGAATCCCGAATTGAAATGGGAAACCATCTCCATGGATTTCATCATAGGATTACCAAGATCAACCAAACAGAACGATGTCATCATGGTAGTTGTGGAAAACCTGAGAAAAGTTGCTCACTTCATACCCATCAATTCCACTTGCAAGGAAATAGATATTTCCAACATCTTCATGAAAGAGATATTGAGATTGCATGGCATGCCTATAGAATTTATATCCGATAGAGATACACAATTTACTTCAAAATTTTGGAAATATTTGTTTGTTGGTTTTAAAACAAAATTACTCTTTAGTACATCTTATCACCCTCAAATTGATGGGAATATAGATAGGGTAAACCAAGTATTATAATACATGCTAAGTATGCATGTAATGCATCAACCCAAGAAATGGGAGGACTACCTACCACTGGTAGAATTTGCTTACAACAATGGCTATCAAGATTCATTAAAAATGAGTCCTTTTGAAGCCCTATATGAAAGGAAATGAAAAATTCCAATCAGCTGGGACAACCCAATAGACAGACTTACAATCGGTCCAGATATGCTAAAGGAAATGAAACAGCAAGTGATTCAGATCAGGAAAAATCTGAAGATATCCCAGGATAGACAAAAGAGCTATGTAGACATGAAAATGAATCCTAGAGAGTTCAAAGCAGGATATCATGTGTGATCTGAGTTAGACCCAGGAGAAGCTCCTTGAGTATAGGAGTTTGTGCCAATTTGGTACCTTGGTATTGTGGGCCCTTTGAAGTTTTGGATAGAGTGGGACTGATAGCCTATCGTCTAACACTCCCTCTCACAATGAAGGCACATAATGTTTTCCATGTTTCTTTCCATGATTCTAATCATATTATTTAATGGTATGTGATTCAGGTGGAACTCGAGGGAGAATTCCTGCCAAGACCTCAATGCATAATAGATAGGAAGGAAACCCCACTTAGGGAACATAACCATTGTACAGGTCAAGGTGCAGTGGAAACACTTTGGCCCAGATGAGGCCACATGGGAAATGGAGGATGCCATGAGACATGCATATCCATTTTTGTTTACTTCTATACATACATAACACATTGATAGATAGAACTTCAGGGACGATGTTACTTTAAGGGGGAGGGGATTACAATACCCATGTTTCCCCTAGTTTGTAAATATAAATATAACTTGCCAAGAGACTATGGCAGACTAAATATGTATGAATGTTTGATTTGATGAACCCTTGTATAAAAGGTTCTATGTATGAATTTTTGTTATTAATAGAATTTGAATATGTGTTGCACAACTGCTGAAAGGGGGAAATTTTTCCAAGATAGACCATGGATGCTATGAGAGAGATGGTGAAGGGAAAGCATGTTAAGTTTTGATCTATCATTAGGTTTATTTCCAATTTACGAGATAATAATAACATAGGTAGGATCACTGAGAGAAACAAAATCACAAAATACACAACATTTATCCTGGGAAACCCTCATGGGGGAGAAAACCCAGCAAAAAATTCCTTAATATAGATAGCCAATACAATGCCAAGACAATAAAACAAAACACTACAGAATATCCAACACTGAGCAATGTGCCTCTCTCTTCCTTCTTCTCCCAACTGCAACTACCAAACTTGTGCACTTGATGAGCGAATGAGTGAGTGAGATAATGAGGCATTGGCTTCCTTTATTTATAGTATATGGAAGGTGTTGGAAAGGTGTATCTTCACTGGGCAGGGCCGACTTGTTTCTTAGTGGTTAAAATCACTTTAATTAGGCCTGGGGGGATGAATTCTTCATTTGCATAACATAATTAGGGTTTGACCAATCTGGAAAAGGGGATTTGGTCAATTACAATGTTTGACATGATCAATCCACAAAAGGGGATTGATCTAATGAATAATGACTGAGTACTAAATAGAATACTCTATGCAGTTACAATATCTCAACACTCCCCCTTAACAAGAAGGGTATTCTACAACATCATCAGGAGAGAGAGATGGAAACAACATCAAAAGCAACTGGAACACTGACTGGAATATCTATAAATCAACGCAAGTTTTTCTCATCATCAATATCATCATCCACAACAAGGAGCTAGAATGGAATCATCATCATCTGCAATATCATCATCCACAACAAGGAGCTGGAATGGAATCATCATCATCTGCATCAACATGGATTAGTATAACACTAATACATCATCATCATCAATAACAACACAAGGCTAATACAACATCAACAACAACAACATCACAACATGAAGGCTGGAACATCATCAACATCATCACTAGGCTATAAATCTTCAGCACGAAGATGGCATCTCAAGAACATCAGCACAAAGCTGAAAATATTCAGCATGAAGATGGCATCTCAAAAACATCAGTACAAAGCTGAAAATCTTCAGCACAAAGCTAGCATCTCAACAACATCAACATGAAGCTGGAAATCTTCAACATGAAGCTGGCATCTCAATAAAATCAAAACGAAGCTGGAAATCTTCAGCACAAAGCTGACATCTCAATAACATCAACACGAAGATGGAAATATTTAGCATGAGGCTGGCATCTCAACAACATCAACACGAAGATGGAAATCTTCAGCACATGCTTGACATCACAACAACATCAACAAAAAGCTGGAAATATTCAGCACAAGGCTTGCATCAACACTACTCCCCCTTTCGAGGGAGGTCCTTTCGGACTACACCAAGCTTGTCTCGAAAGTGTTCAAACTTTACATGAGACAGAGGCTTGGTCAACACATCAGTAACTTGTTCATCTATTCCAACATACTGGAGCTTTATGGCTCTTTTCTGCACCATATCATGGATGTAATGATATTAGATATCTATGTGCTTTGACTTGCCATGGAACACAGGGTTCTCTGTCATCTTTATGCAACTCTAGTTATCACATAAAATCACAGTTGCTTCCATATCCAGATCAAATAGACCTGTCAACAACTTTTGAAGCCATATGGCTTCACAACTGGTAGAACATGCAACAATGTATTCCGCT
Organism: Picea glauca; assembly: GCA_000966675.3. NCBI lineage: Eukaryota > Viridiplantae > Streptophyta > Pinopsida > Pinales > Pinaceae > Picea > Picea glauca. The sequence continues at coordinate 232,873 of JZKD02S1679849.1, read as the reverse complement.
TCTGTCGTGATGAGAGCAATACTTGATTGCTTCCTACTCTGCCATGAGATCATGGCTGACCCCAGACTGAAACAACATCCTGAGGTTCTCTTTATGTCAGAGACACTTCCAGACCAATCTGAATCGGTGTATCCACTCAGTCTGAAGTCTTGATCTCCATTATAACTGAGACCAAAATCCAACATACCCTTAAGGTATGTCATCACATGTTTTGCAGTAACAATGTGAACACATCTGGGTTCTACCAAAAATTGACTCAAGGTGTTCACAAAAAAACATATATCTGGCCTGGTATTCATCAGATACATTACTGAACCAATAATTTGTTTGAATAGAGTAGCACCAACCAATTCTGATGACGTGTGTACCAGAAGATTCAACTTCGTTTCCATGGGTGTGTACATGGATTTACATTCCAACATGTTAAACCTCTTGATTATTTCAACTAAATACCTCCCTTGGTTAAGGAAGATCTTCCCTGGGCTCTGCCAAACTTCAAGACCTAAGAGATAATGCATTAGGTCTTTCATAAAACTTTGTAGCGAGATTCTTCTGCAATATGTGATGAGATTTTATTCATATTTTTCAAGAATAAATCATCTACATATAGTAGAAATATCATTGTCTCATCATTCATAACCTTGAGGTAAATACTAGAATCAACTTTACGCTTGGTAAACCCCAAGCTTGTCAGGAAACTGTTAATTCTGCCATATCAAGCTCTAGGAGCTTGTTTCAACCTGTACATATCCTTCTTCAACCTGCAGACCTGAGTAATTTTGTCTTCAAATTCAAATCAATTTTTTTTACATCACTTTGTACCAATCTGGTACACTTGCTCAGTTGCAACTCAATCTGCACAATCATGTGCTAGCTCTATGTGCTTTCTGCAAAGCACTATCTGTCTCACTGCCTGAGAGTATGCCCTCTTCTCTTTCTGCAACTGTTCCTTCTGGAACTGGGACTCTGCATCTATAGTTTCTCTGAAGTTGAGAATGATTTCTTCATTTTCACTGTGGTTGCTGAAATTTGTGAGTAACTCCTCTATTCTATCATGACAACAACTTCATCTGAACCTGAGAGTGGCTCAATAACTGATATTGAAGGTAGCTCTTATTTTTTCATGGAGGTAACTCTATCTTTTATTGTAGTCATGTATCCATGAACCAACTAATGTATTGCACCAACTGCCACTCAATTTTAAATATGGGGATTTCTACCCCTGCATCTCATACTATATATGAATCATGGTTGTTCTGGTTGTCTTCATGAATACTGGAACTATTTCTTCAATTACTGGAGTAAGTGTCTCGTCATAGTCTTCTCCCTCTTGCTAGGAGAATCCTCTGGACACACATCAGGATTTGTACATCTGCGACATGCTTGATCTGTTAGATCAATCTTGAAAGTCAATACTAACTTCTCTTCTAGTCTCACGGAAAAATCCATATCCTAGTCTTTCTAATTGGATTCCTTCTCTGTCACTGAAACAAGGGAGTCTTCCTAGGAGATTTCATATCTTCTAGAAGTTTATGAAGCTACGATCTAGTCTTCTCATGGCATATGTCTCCCAGTCCTGGAGTTTGTCTCTTCATATGATCCTTTATGAGATGAGGATTACTCCCGATTTCTTCTGAATCTACAAGGACTTCATCATCTCTTATGGGGTATACTTGGTGTTGAATACCAAGTCTAAATATGAAAGGTTGAGCCAGACTTCAAATGAGTTTTTATTCCTGTCAAGGTGGCTTAATTATCCTTTGACCAAGTCTTATGTGAGTTATTGTTCCAATGTTTGGTCATTTTTGTAGCCTTCTTCTCCTTACAATCAATCTCCATACGAGATACTCTGGATCTCAAAAAAAACTTCTTCTTCATCTTCTTTGGTACATGAATGTATATGGTCATGTACATAGTCTTTTTCATGTATCATCTAATCTGTCGCCTTCTGCAACCTTCACTATAGCTTCCTTAGGGTTATCACCTGTGACCTGAAACAAGGTCAACAAAACATCAACCAAGAATAATACTCTTTTGATAATAGTAATAAAAAAATAGCACGAATAATCGTCACAATAACTCCTTTAGAGCTATCACTTGTGACCTACATCCTAAAACAAATATCAAAAGTAAGAAATACAATACGAAATGAGATCAACACTCTTCTAGTGTTGAGATCAAACATTCCTCCATGGTAACTTGGAACCAACACAAGAATTTTCTCATAGAGGACATGTTAGTTGTATCTGGTAAATGATTACATTAAGCATTTATCTCAATATGCTCACATGCTACCAAGTATAATACTTTTCAAAGATTGCTACCTCAACTATAGTGTTTACTTATAATGGGGTAGTTATCAAATTGTCATGTGCAACTTTGAATCTTATTAAATTAATTAATCAAACCTAGAACCTAGAGTCTTGTCCTTAAGAATGAGTGTGTTTCTTTTTCTTCCAAGTCTCCTTCACTCAAGATGAACAATGATTTCTTCAACTTGTCTTATTTACTAAGACAATATGCTATCTTGACAAAAAGTTGGGTTAGAGAATAAACTATATGATATCAACTTTAATCCATCTAATACCTTGACTTTAATTTTGACCAAAGGTTAGTATGATGGTCATAGCTTCAACATGCAACCTAGATCAAAATTATGTCATAACAAATAGATGCATATCAGAATAATGAAACTTGGGTTTCATTATTCCTCTGAATCTATTGGATTTGAGAACCTTCTAGATCTATGGTAAGAGATCCCTTCTCCTACAAATACTATTTAAAGATTAACAATTTAAACATATGTGAGTACATACCTCTGATAGTAGTGGCACCATCTAGTAGCAACGGTAATAATTACCAACCCTTTAAAAACTTCAAGGGTGATTTCAATTGGTACTGCAACTGATACTTCAACTGATACTACAACTATAATTGATACTGCAACTGATTATGAAACTGCAACTGCAACTGCAACTTAGGGTTTGATGAGGAAAACCTAATTTTTCAAACTTTAAATTTTGAAATTTTGATCCAAGGACTAGATGTGCTGGGATAAAGAGAGTTTGTTGGAGATGTTAGATTTCAAAACTTTCAAGTTTTTTCCCTTGAAACTTGACTTGCGGAAATATGGACTAGTACTTCTGGTACTAGTTCTGGTTTCCTAGTTTTCTGGTACTTCCGGTTTTCTTGTTTTCTGGTACCAATCAAAACTAGGGTTTGTCTTTCCGAAGTATTTGACCACTGAAAAGGTGCGCTCAAGATTCCAAAGAGTTCCCTAGGCTAGGGTGCACTTTTGTAGATGATTTTAAGGCTGATATTCCTCTTCAACAAAAGCCCTAATTTTCTTGTATGACAACAATGACGTTTTTATTTATATAGTGAAATATGTTATCTTCAGCTTAGCTTTTATTCCATGTTAATTTTCAGCTATTATTAGGTTTCTTTTCAATTTACTAGATAATAATAACATAAGCAGGATCACTGAGAGAAACACAATCACAAGATACACAACATTTATCCTGGGAAACCCTCATGGGGGAGAAAACCCAACAAAATATTCCTTAATATAGATAGCCAATACAATGCCAAGACAATAAACCAAAACACTAGAGAATATCGAACACTGATAAATACATCCCTCTCTTCCTTCTTCTCCCAACTGCAACTACAAAACGTGTGCACTTGATGAGCGAATGAGTGAGTGAGATAATGAGACGTTGGCTTCCTTTATTTATACTAGCTGGCATGTGGTGGAAAGGTGTCTCTTCACTGGGCAGGGACAACTTGTCTTCTTAGTGGTTAAAACCACTTTAATTAGGCCTGGGGGATGACTTCTTAATTTTCATAACACAATTAGGGTTTGACCAATCTGCAAAAGGGGATTTGGTCAATTACAATGTCCGACATGATCAATCCACAAAAGGGGTTTGATATAATGAATAATGAATCAATAATAAATAGAATACTCTTTGCAGTTACATTATTTCAACAAACCAAGTATGGTTGAGATGACCCTCACCTGACCAATACCTACTGGGTGTAATTTCTCAACAGTCCTCTGACCCAGAAATGAATTACCAGTTAGGTTGGTAGTTGGAAGGCCATCCTCAAGAGTTAATGATGAAATGGGGCAAAGTACCCATCTACAAGGCTTCTAGGTCTGACCACGAAATGGGATTCACACCCATGCAACCTTGCTGAGGAAGGAAAGAAATGAGGTAATTTGGGGGACAGGGAAAGATCTGCGAGATGGAAGAGTAGAGAAAAACACTCTCCACAGAAGAGCAACGAAAAAAACTTTGACTCTGAAGTTGAGAGAAAATATGAGAAGAAAGATTGTTTTTGTTGTAAGAAGCCTGGGGCAGGCTTTCTCTACAAGATGGTAAACGAGGCTGACAAGTGAGTAAGGAAGTACTCATGCAGAACTCCTTGCTTGGAGTAGAGAAAACCAGACACCCAATTCTTGTGGGAGAAGGAGAGTAACCTTTGTCCCTGATTGTTATGGAGCAAAGAGAAATAATCTCTCTTGGAGCATCATGGTCTAGCTCGGGGGTGGCCAATGGTAAATCTGGTAGGAGTGGTTGTGCCTATGGTTGGGAGGAAACATGCACCCCTTTCAACAGTTACTTCACATTTTCTAGTCCTCATAAGTATTTTCATAATTTGTGTATTATACTGAATGTGATGATGAAATATATGAGTTTATGATTCTGTCTTTCAATATCTGAACAATTATTAGAAAATATTTGTGATTTTTGTAAACTATTATATCTATATGATCTTTCAATTATCTATGTTTTTGTTTCTAGATAGTCATGAGATATGAATCCACATGAGAGAGGGGGTATGATCAAGTGAAACGCCTAAACCCTGCCAACCCTGTGAAGTTTACCTTAGCGGGACTGTTAAGTCCAAATTCTGTGGGAGAAGGGTGTTTTCCCCTTAGACTATTCACCCATCTGACCGAAGGCTCATGCCCATATCCCTAACCCAATGGATTCTAAAGGATTAGCACTTAGTCCCTAGAATTTCCAAAGTGCCCATGTGATCAGGGTCTGAGAAACCTGTGCTAGTCCAACATGAGCTATCTCTTTTGGCTTCGGGACTTTAGAACTTATGACTCCACAATCCTCAAAATTAGTTGAAGGTCAGAGTCGCAAATCAACGAGGACCATCAATCTGGGGTCCCATATGGATCTCTCTCAGTCATCAGATTTGACGTAGGAAGGGAAGCGTTAAGCGCTTTGATGAAGTCTTACTTCAAGATATTTAGAATGGTCTAGTGTCGAAACTCCCAAACGCCAGAGTCAAAAAGTAAATATAGACTGTTTAACTGCAGGGACATGTGTCCATAGATCCACAGTTATCTGAGACTCTGGGTATTCGACAATTTAGAAACACACAAGTTTTCCCCAGAGGTCAGCAAACTGGAGTGAATCCTCACTATAGATGCTAGGTACACGTGGCAGTAGATACGGCGTGGTCCAAAGGGAAATCCGGAAGATAGACGCTGAACTCCCAAAATGTCGAACCGCCGAATTAACTAAGACCATTGGATGAACGGGTATGTGGAAAACGATCCTGTGGTCTGGAGATTTCGTACTCCAGAGGATTTTGGTCGAGGTTTTCAAGGTATGAAAATCGTCGAATTTGTGAATGCCAGAGTAAATATCGATCGTTGGTCGAAGAGGACATGTGGCGCAAGATCTGAGAGTCCGAAGAATTATCTCTTTGAGGGATTTTCATCAAGAGGACTCGGTAAGTGCCGAAGCACGAAGCCGCGAAGCGATGAGAACCATAGATCTAAGGATCTATGTGCAATCTTATTGACCATTAGATCAAAGGACCGAGCAGTTATCAGTCTATGATGACATGAATCGCTGATGTCATCATGAGTGACGTGGACCCACTTTACACATGCCACGTGTTACCCAATTTTGGATAATTCACATACCCATTGTGCATGTTAGAGCATGAAATGTGTCACCCCCTATTGAGGACATGTGTCACCCCTTGAACCTCGTTGCATGTCAGTTTCTGGTCCATGGCCACCTAGCCTACATGGTTGGTGACATGTCTGGGACTCTGAGAGTTTGGATAGCTTCGATAGTTTGGAAAATGTGGGGCATGGTACAATTTAGGAACGTCCAACATAAATCGATGAATTTGGAACGTCAACGGGCCAAGGCCACATGGTGAGATATCGGGAGTTTGGCATAGTGTGGTAAAAAGGAATGCTCAATGAGAATCGTCGATTGTCGAAGGCTGAAAGTCCAATAACGATAGTCGATCACTGAAGGGCTAGGGGCATGTGGCAATATTTCGACACTTCGGGGATTTAGAAAAAGGTTTGTTACACATAGATCATTGAATCTTCCTCCTTGATCATAGGATCTTGGCATAGGATGTGAATCGTTGATCCCCTCCGTTGTTCGACGATTTGAGATTTTGACAACACTTCTGGGAACTCCCGAAGTCCGGGAACTTTGGAAGTGTCGAAACCTTGCTAACGCAGGTTCTTGGCTCCCAGTTTTTAGCCAAAGGTCACGAGGAAGACCCCGCTAGCTGGTTCAAATACACAGTAAGAGATGTAAGCTTCGGGGTCACTATTTAAGAGGGTTTTTCTTAAGCAAGGGATTGAATATGAACTAGGGAAAGTGAAAACTTAATGCCCCACCCCTAGAAAGGTTATTTAGGGGTTGGGTGTGTTACACTTATGATGAAGCATTTGACCTAATTCCTTGAGATCCTAGTGTTCCATATCCTAGTGAACCTCTTGGTACTCTCAGCTAGAAAAAATACCAGGTTTGAATCTTTGGTCAAAGTCAAAGTCAAAGGTTGACTGATCAAAGTCAAAGTCAAAGATTGACTTCTAGTCAAATTGATTTTGTGGTCAAAGTTAAAATTTTAGAGTTTCTAGCTTGTTCTAATTATTGAATATTTTGATTGAGTTTCTAATCTCTTCTTGTCAAGATGGTATTTAGTTTCAGATTGGAAGACAAGTTGGACAGTGCTACAAGGTTTCAAAGGTATGCACTTGTATATACTATCTAAGTTATATCATCTAGCAAAACATGAGTGTGTTTGTAGGGAAAGTACTAGATATCTTTTCCATGATATAATCTTGAATTCAGTGCATTGAGAAGAACAAGCGCACCCTCCATAGCAATTGAGGCTTCATGTTCCAGGTTTGATTAAGTTATTAACCTTCAAATTTGTGTATATCAAAGGTGATAGTTGCTACATTACAAATTGTGAAAGCAGTCTTTGAAAGATTCTATTATTTCTAGGTGCAATGAATACTCGATTATGTATGAATACTATTGATATATATGCTTATTGTACTTGTTTGCAAGTTGAACTAACATCTCCCATAGATAGATATTTCTTTTTTTCTCTTTTTTATTCTTGTTCTAGGTAGGTTCCCTTGTGAAATATGTTTGATGAACAATCCTTGTGGAAGCTGTCATAGAATAAGTTTATAAGGATGACACAATTGCCAGATGGAAAGCAATTATAACATATAGAAACAAACTTAAAGAGACTCAGAGGATTTAGACTCAAAGGAAGTCAGGAATCAAAAGGAAAGTAGAACATGCTTGTGACACTTTGCAGAAAGAAAAGAGAGATGCAATAGATGAAATCATGGACTCTCTTAGATGGAGGGAGATGATAACATAATTCTGAAATAAGAGCACGCATATTGCTCATTCATGCATGAAGCTAGGATTATGAGGGAGATAATCCCCAATGATATGATCGATTGAAGAATCTATGGATGCCATTAAGTATCTGTCCATGTTCTTCATTGGAAGTAACAACCATGATAAGAAGCACCTATTCAACTTAACTCTAGAAGAAGTATTCTTTGAAAATAAGCCTTGAATATCCTTGGTTGTCCATCTACATTTATGTTCCTATGACGGAAGGTTGGAGCCTTTAGGAAATAAGGGCATGTAATCTATAGAATATTCCATGGAATCCAACATTGAAGAAAAACATGAAGATTCCAAGAAAGAAAGAAAAATTATGAAAAACCAATTGAACCAGTTTGAATCCACTAGAAGCAGTCAATCATAAGGAATGGAAGGAAGTTGTGATAAAAAAAATGTATGTGAATATTTCAGAGAACCCGATGTTCCATGATAGGTCGAAGAACAATGAGATCAAGCATTATATTCTCCATGATAAATTCCATAGGGGAGAAGTAGTTCTCCAGTATATCTCCACAGATGAGGAGATAACAGATATTTTGGTAAATCCTCTACCCAAGATGAAAAGTTTATGTACTTAAAGGACAAGTTGGAGCTCGTGGAGACGAATTCCTTATTGAAAATGAAAGTGATTACTCTTGGGTTTTGAGGGAGAAGTGATATGTTATTGATTTATGGGAAGTCATTTTCCATTTCAGAAAATGGTCCAGGTTGGGCAGTTCCTTTCCAGTTTGGAAAGTGGTTTGAGATTTCTGAAGGACAATCTTGTTCTAGTTCGAAAAATGGTCCATATCGGATAGTCATTTTTGTAAGGAAAATGGTATGATATATTTTTTATGTACCATAGACTGTGATTCCCCTTGTGGCCAATGTGGGGGAATGATGTAGGATAGTCATTCTTCTTGGAAGTCACTCTAAGTAGTGGTAAAGTAGAATGATTTTCCTTGTCGAGAAGTCATTATTTCGAAGTTCACAGTTGTGAGCAGTTTCGAAAAATGGTTTGTTTTGGAGGCTAGCGCATGACAATTATTTCCATAGGAAATGGTCTAGACAGTCATTCCCTAGGGAAGACTCGATATCTCCAGGTTGAACTGTGATTGGTGTTGAAGGAATGGCCTAGTTAGGTGAATGGTCCATGTTCAAAAATCAAGGACAAGAATTCCCTAGGGCAGATTCATTCTCTCCAGGTTGCACTATGATTAGTTCTGGAGGAATGGACCATTTAGGTGAATGGTCCAGGCTCAAAAATCAGGGAAAATTATTCTTCTATGCTTGGGAAGAATAGTCCAGATAGACCATGGCTGATGTTTTACTTTTTGAGGGCATATTCTCTTCTAGATATCAATGATGTAAGTGGAATAATGGCCCAAATGAATCATTTTGTATCATGATATTGTTTATGCAGGTTGATATCAGATGATATGATTTTTGTGGAGACTGTACGTCTCTAGAGAATAGTTGTATGCTATTGTAGTGGATGTGATCCACTAGTAGTGAATGTGTGTCACTGGTTAGTAGTGGTGTGCTACTAGGAGTGGTTGTGTACCACTGGATAGTAGTTGTATACTACTATGGATAGACACAATTTTTCTCTATTGGATGGAATTTTAGCATCAATATACTATTTGAGTGCCATGGAGACTACCACTAGTGTTGGAGTTGATTTCTAGCTAGATGGATAGTCAGTGTGTTGGTGGAAAAACATTCTCCAGGAGGAGAATGATTCTAGAAATAACATATTATTGGTGGACATGCATTCTCTCTATGGAGAATGGTCCAGGTTGACAGTTTGTTGACATGTCATGGACTGGTATTTTCCTAAGGAATAGATTGTGGTCTGATTAGGAAAATGGTTCAGGACCGATATTTTCTAAGGCATATAGGTAGATACAGATCTCTATGGTACATATGATCTGATTAGAAAATAGTCCTAGACTGACATTCCTATAGGAATAGTATCTGTAGCCCATGGTGTAGCTTTCAACATCTGTTGGGACAGTCATTCTTCTAGGACATATGTCCAGATTAGAAGAATGATCCTTGATTCACTATGTGGAGTGAGTGACTTATTCAACATCATGCCTGATTACTCAAATGGATTATGGATTTGAGAGATGATGCAGTAGATGCTATCAAATGATACTGATAGTGATGATGTTTCTTGTGATTTGATCTACGTGATCATGAGATAACCTATGTGGCTATGATGAAGCTACCAGTTGAATGACATGTTTGTGCTCAATACCATTTCTTTTAACACCTCCCTAGCTGGGAGGGAGTGTTGATATTATGGTAGTTGTGGGAGGTATTAACCTCTAAGTGTAACCTTTGACGAGACTAGAATATTTCGGGAAGCAAGAGAAACCCTAAAATGTTGGATAATAACCTTAGAAGACAAGTCAGCTCAAGAGTACATTTAATATTCAGTTATTATCCTCTAGAAAGAGAATTTGGCCTAGTCAGGTGAGATAGAGTAGTATAAATAGAGGGCTGTAGAGCTCATTTAACACTCACCCACTCACAACTGCATAAGACTAGCGGTGCACGATTTTGGAGAGGGAGTGCAGCTGCAACTGGGATTTTGGATTTTGGTTGGAATTGGTCTCTTGGTTATGGTTTGGACTTTCTTCTTGGTTTTTGGTTATTCTTGCTTGGTGCGCTACCCTTGGAGAAAGGTGTGCTATCCTTGGTGGATATTGGTCTTCTACAAAAATTATCATGTATGCCAAGGTTAAGGTGCTCGGGGGTGGCCTTTGTGCCTATGGTTGGGTGAAAATATTGATATATTGTCTATGGAAAAATGAGCACATCTCTTTAATTCTAACACATATGACACTTTATGACATTTGTGACACTTAAGGTGTGTAATAGATGCGACACCTAAGTGTGACATTTTGGTGTGTAACAGATGCCCCCTAAAGTGTGAGGTCAGAAGAGAAGTTGATGGCCCAAACACTTTACAAAAATATGTGCATCAAGGAAATGGAATAGGAAAGTTGGGTGGAAGCTGCAACCAAACATAAAACAATAAACATATATCATCCTCGAGGTGGGATTACCCATACTCGTATAAACTGACTCAAAGCATGGTCGTTGACGAGTACAATACAGATCCATGAAAGTACTAACTAAGGATATGGCCACCAAAGATACAATATGGATCCATACCTCCATGACATGATTAAGTCAGAGCCACAAAATAATACATAGTGAAGCTATGATATGACAAAACAACATAGCCACAAACCAATACAAAGTAGATCTATGTGACAACATATACATCAGTGAGATTTCCAGTAGAATGAGTGTAGTGGAATCCCTTACATATTCAGATGATCTCCATCACAGCCTGGGTAAAGCACATAACAAAGAGAACTCCCAACCCAAGGTCTTCATCCCGATATCGAAATAGTATGAATTTAGCCATGTGAATAGATGACTTGATGTCGAACATGGTAGAAACCACTTGATTACCATTCATTAATGTATATCATTAACAAGTGCAAGAGAAATCAGCAATGATAACTATGACTCCCAACGTACCCTGGTACATTCCAATGAATGTGAATAAATGAGTTGAAATTGAACATATGTGGAATCATTCGATTAGAGGTCAATGGAGTAAACCTATTGTTGAAGGTGAGGAAACCTGTCATTGAGGCATGCAGGCTCCAAGGTACTAACTGATTTCCAAGTCTAATTCCCAGATAATGTGTTGAAGTCGACAGGAAAAAACTCATCGAAGGAGAGGCATGATGTTTCCCCCATCATCAACATGAAAATAACACATGAAAGTGATATAAGATGAGATATGAAATGAACATGTACTGACATGAGGATGAAAATGGATAATACTACAGAACGGTTGGTTTGAGATGAAACTTCCCTTGAACATGTGGCACGAAAAGTGACTTGGAAGCATTGAATCGACTAAGATATAGACCAAAACATAGTGTGACGATCATCAAATCACTCTTCGGGTGAGTTGAAGGGGTAAGAGGACTCATGGAATTGGTATGACTTAGAGACAAGCAAATTATCCAACTATAAGATGAGATGCAAACAAGTACGAGACAAATAGATTATCCAACTGTAATACGAGACACAAAAAGGTGCCATGTTCAGGGGAGACATCATACAACTTCCATCATGATTTCCAAAAACTTGACCCACTTCCTTCAATTTTTCTCCCACCATGAATGGTGAGTACCTCTTTCTTTTTTAAATGAGCTTGAGGAGGATAACAGATCCTCGATATAGCCCATATTTGATGAGTCCCTCATCATATGTTTAACGAACCTGATGAAGGAGGGGTTTGACCCCATATGGGTCCTTCAATGCATGTTTTACAAGTCCAAAGAAGGAAAACTTGATGGTCTTTTCATGTTTAGAGAGTCTGAAAAGATTTTAAAGATGACTCCACGGGTGTTATTTTTCATAAATTTAGTCCCCCAAGCCCAAAAAAGTGTAAAACAATACAAGGGATAACTCTTCTAGTCATGATTGACTAGAGTATACCCTTTTCGTAGTTATTCTTAGGAGGCCAAAAAAGGGGTAAACTACCACTCAAAAGAAAACTCGTCATGGTTTAACGAGCTTGAGGAATGACGAAGTATGCTTGTATTTCGCTTCATTTTTTAATGAGCTTGAAACAAAGAATGAAACTATGCTTGAAATCCTTTGTTTCATTTTTTAACGAGATTGACACAGAAATGGGTACTTTTCTCAAAGTCCTCTGTTTCATTTTTTAATGATCTTGAAACAAAAACAAGAAATTTTCTTGAAGTCGGTTTCATTTTTTAACGAGCTTGAAAACGAGAATAAACTATGCTCGGTGTAATACCCATGAACGAGCCTCTTCCCAACATGATGTCAATAGGTTGGCACTTTGATCGATACTTATTGGTGGGTTTTTTTCCCAACATAGTGTTCAGAGGTTGGTACTTTTCCCCCAACATCATTATAATAAGTTGGCAGTTGAACTTCAGTATGATGCCCAGAGGTTGGAGACATGCCCCCTAAGATTTGGTTCATCTGCCGACTTTTCTTATGCACTCACGTAGACTCCTGGCTACTAATAGCGATAAGTTCACTAAAAAGGGAGGAAGAAAGAGGATAAATGGAAACATGTGGATGAAGGGAAGGTTTAGGTACCAAATCTTGTGGCAGATGAGAGTCTTCTAGGATAGGAACTACTCAAGGATTAAACTATTCAGAGGATAGTTGCACTGTATCCATAATCATATTTAATGTGTCAACCTCAAGTGGGGGATGAGGGGGAGGTAAGGGAAAAAATCCCATGAGTGAGGAATAATTGAGGAGACCTACTCCCAAAATTTCATACTTAAGATCAGAATGTCCTAGGAAAGGGATATTATTCTTTGAAGAATTATGGGGATCTAGAGTGCAATAATCAATTTGGTCAACAGTCACAATTTCTCCTTGATGGGGAAATTGTAAAATGAAAAAGAATGAAGAAGCGATGACAGTCATTGCATAGAACCAACTAGGACCAAGCAATAAATTGTAATCTAAAGGTGAGCCAACCACTTCAATGTCAACAAAAATGACTTTTCCCTTTAACTCCACAACGAAATATTTTAATAGTCCATAAGGTTGGAAACCATGTCCATCAAATGACTTAGAGGTGGTAGGAGACTTCTTAAGTTCAGTAGAATGAATGGATCTCCAACAGGACAAAATACATGACACATGTGGAAGCTCCTTCATCCCAAACAGTGTGATGGATGTTCTTCCCACCAGCCATAGCTTGAATCTGGAAGGACAAGTGATGGGAGAGCCTCAACTTAAAATATTCTAGATTAAACTTAATCATATTTGACATATCTGGTTCCACAACTCCAATAGCTAATAACATGATTCTACATTGACTTAGACAAATTTTAATAACTTCTAGCGTCGACATATCACAAGGTGCTTATGCCAAATCTTCAACAATGTTGTAGTTTTGATCAAAGCAGACACTTGGATTGAAAATTGACTTTCGAATTGTTCCCTGGGAGGGCGCAACATTGAATAAGAAATAGGCCTCTTGATCTGAAGAGGGGAGAAGGATGGAGGAGGAGTGGAAGTGGAGGGCTTACCGATAACACCTCCATTGGAATTATTATCTGTAGAATTGTCATAAGTCTTAGCTCTGGTTGTTAGAAAATCGTCTCTTTACACATAAAGACCTAAGTGGCACTTGATAAAGCATCCTCATGGTGAGAATGACTTGCATTTCCCCCTTGTGGAGGGGAAAGATTTTGTGCAACCATTTTTTTTTTCTAAATCAGAAAATGATTAGTTAATACTGCAGGTTGGGAGGCACCCTTAAGAAATTTAGTGACTTCCTCACGATGAAGACAATGTTTCGTGTAGTGGCCCTCTGCACAAATCATGAAGGGAAAATTATCTTTCCTTTTCAGTTGGGAATCAACAATTTTTGTACTCTCCTGTGTGTTATAAGAATTCTTGTATTTACTCTTGTTTTTCTTCTTACCTCCAGGTTGCTGAGATGAAGGGGATTGGACCACATTCACCTCGAAGGTTTGTGTAGTAGAGGGAACAATTTTGGTGACGAAACTCACCACACCATCGACATGGGAATCTAGAGAAGGTCTTGATGGATATTTCGACGATCAAGGAGCATGAGGGATCATATCATAAAGCATGTTGGAATGGGAATATACCAAGTCCAAATATTGAGCATGAATAATCGCTTGCTCCTGTTGGATTTTCCTTATTTACAAAGAATTTGTGTTACTAATGTTCTTTTACTTTGTTTATATATATATATATATATATATATATATATATATTATATATATCATGTACTAAGTAGTAGCAACATAAACAAGAGACAAAAACAACACAAGAGATTTTTCCTTGGAAAACCCAAAATAGGGGAAAAACCCAACAACCTTTCTTATATAGATTATGTTCACAAATAAATTCCAATCATATAAACCCTAGCACAAGTGCTATCTCAACCATAAATACCACCTGAGCTGCAACAACAACACCATACAAAGGTAGCGCACCTCCTTGAGGAGTAGCACACAAGAGAGAGATACCAAAAGATTGAACAAGAAGAAATTGTGCAGCTGCAGCTACTGCATCACCTCCTCCAAACTTGCGCCTTGCTTTTGTGTAGATAGGAGAGTATGCATGAGTGAACAAATGAGCTAAGACATCCTCTATTTATAGTCTTTTTGGCCACTATACTGGGTCGACTTCTTCTCTGGACACGTGTCTTTTCATTATTACTTTATTCTATGGGTCGACTTCTTTTCTAGGGTATTTCAATATCTGTTCAATGGATCTCTTTCTTCCAGAATATTCTCTGCATCTAAGAAAGGTCATCTAGGAGGGAAAGATACTCCTGCAACTACCAAAATATCAACACTCCCTCTTAGCTAGGGATGCATCCTTCACGATGTCATCATCTGGTAGTCCATTGATTACTATGAAATATTCTAGTAGGCACATGACTGCTACAATTCCTTCAGTAGATCGAATCATCAGGCATAGTCTCTGCGATCAAACAATAGCACACACAACTACATCCAAATGATCTAGTAATCTTCATGAAAATCAGCTAGTAGCACACAACTACTACAATGCCATCCAATAGAACACAACTACTGCCAAGTAGTGCACAACTATTGTCCACTGACACACAATCACTGTCAATGGAAGAGATCCACTGTAGTATCACACAACTACTATCCGGAGTCACACAGCCTCCGCTAATGGAACACATCCACCGAAGTAGCACACATCTACTGTATGGAGTCACACATCCTCCACCAGTGGAACACATCCATCGAAGCTACTGTCTGGAGTCACATAAACTTCGCCAATTGAACACATCCACCGAAGTAGCACAAAACTATTGTCCAGAGTCACACAACCTCCGCCAATGGAACACATCCATCAAAGTAGCGCACAACTACTATCCGGAGTCACATAACCTCTTCCAGTGGAACACATCCACCGAAGTAGCACACAACTATTGTCCGGAGTCACACATCCTCCTCCAATGGAGAACATCCATAGAAGTAGGAAATAACTATTTTCTAGAGTCACATAGCCTCCGCCATAGTCTTACAACTATGTGTGTGATGTTTCTTCTCTTAGTAGGTACGATAGTGAATTACCCCCTCAGTCACCTCACATGACTGATCTAGGGAACCCTTGGCTAGAGGGGTTATCCAGCGTGAGAAGAAACAAAACACCTCCCTCTCAATGAGGGTGGACATTCGACAACACTCCAAGCTTGTCCCTGAAGTACTCATACTTCACTCTTGACAAGGGCTTGGTGAGAATGTCCGCTATCTGCTCATCTGTGGATATGTATTGGAGATCCATAACTCCTCTCTGCATCATGTCCTGGATGTAATGATATTTTATCTCTATATTCTTATACCTATCATGGAATACAGGGTTCTCGGTAAGCTTCACACAACTTTCATTGTCACAATGTATCAAGGTTGGCACCAATTCTAGATCAAATATTCCAGCTAGCAAATTTTGGGGCCACATTGCTTCACGACTTGCCAATATTGCTTCCATATACTTCGATTATGATGTAATGAGTGCCAATGATGTATGATTCCTCCTAAACCATGAGATCATGCTTGATCCCAGACTAAAACAACATCTGGAAGTACTCTTCTGATCCACTGCAGTCCCTGCCCAATCAAAATCTGTATATCCCTGCAGCTCCACATCTTCACCCGAGATTTATCTCAATCCATATCCAACTGTACCATGAAGGTACCTTATCATATTCTTTGTTTCCATCCCATGTACCTATCTAGGTTCAACCATGTGTTGACTCAAGGTATTCACTGCAAAGCATATTTCTGGCCTGGTGTTAACCAGGTGCATCAAGGATCCAATCAACTGTATGTACATCGTGGGATCCACCAAATCTAAATATTTGTCACTCATGAGCTTCATATTATTGCCATGGGTGTGGTCATGGACTTGCAGTCCATCATTCCGAATCTATGAAGTGAGCTCCTTCTTACACCCATCAATGAGCTTCTCGTCCCTTGTTAGAAACAGGTCGTCTACATATAGAACCAAGATCAATGGGTATCCATCATCAACCTTATAGTAAAGGTTAGGATCTGCCTCACTCTTGGTAAATCCCAAGTGTTATCACTGAAATTTCGTCCGCACATGGTTACAAGAACTCAGCATCGTCAAACATTGATGAAGTCATCCATGGACATGAATTAACACCAAAGCATTCATAAAGGGTCAAAAAACTATACAAAGTAGTGAAAAATTGAAGGGCGCTATGAAAACACTGGGCGTGCACGCACATGCGCGGAACAGGAACGCAGAAATCACGCACATGCGCATGATGTGCGATTGTTATCACAAAAATCCGCGCACCTAAGAAACGACGCATTTATGAGAGTGGTCGGCCTCCCACCCACTTATGGTTCAGCTCCCAAACCAATTTGACACTCAAATCTGGATTGGATTTGACTGGAGGGCTGGTCAAAGACCTAGAAATGCCCTAATTAGCCTCTTTTCACACTACAAACCAGTTGAACAATAGATCAAAGGAATGCTATAAAAAGGCCATGGATACACTTCATTTTTCAAGGAATCCAAAGTAAAGTTATGTTGCCATTATTCTCTTGAGGACTCCATCCTTGCCAAGAGTATATTTTCACCATTGCATTGGGCAATCCATCTCACCCCTTGAGTGGATTTGCAAAGAGTTCTTTCATCATTTTCCA
>JZKD02S1679849.1:196622-212526 GCA_000966675.3 Picea glauca | reverse complement strand
ATCTGGTTCTCACATTGTCAAAACATAGAGGTTGTCAAATAGGGAACTGAAAATCCTCCAAGTCAAGTGTTCCAATCACCATAAGGTAGGGAGATACCCATGAAGGGTTGAAGGTTGAGGTCTGGTTGTTCTATGCATCCCCCCTTGAGGCACCCACCTCTTGGACGAGATCCAGCCCGTGAACCATTTCTTAGGCCGAAAATATAAATGCCGCACTTTGATCGAGGTAGCTAGTGACCAACTTTAGGGCATCTACCCAGGTGGCAGTTGTGGGCTGCAATTGCACCTTGATTGGATTTTGTGTGGCTATTGGGAAATATCGCCATCTCTTTCGGGATATGCCCCCTTTACCCCTCATTATAATCAATTATTTCATCCTTCACTAGTTTCTCCTCCAGTGACTTCAGACCCCACTGTTGAGTACTATTGGAAGGTCCAGTACTATTCAAGAGGAAGGACATTATGTCTTCTAGGACATGAGCATTTGTTTTCTTTTTGATTCCCCACGCAGAAAAAACCCACTTACCCACATATATGATTCTTTTTCAAAAACATTTTATGTATGATGCACCTCTGATTACAGATTGATTTGGATATATATATTATGTAACATTCAATGCAAAGGCTCTTGTTTCTATCTTACTCTCACCACTCTTTTCACACATTCACATAGCTATTTGGACATCATAGGGGACCCACAGAACCCCCGTCATTCACGATGCTTGCTATACCTCCCTCCTATCTTAGAGGGAGTGTCTGGTCTTGCCCACTCATCGACACCTCCTTCACACACTCCTGTGAGTGCTACTATTTTAGGATCAGCTTTGCTTGGTTCTACATTACTTGGGTCCACTTCCCAACGTCATCCGTTCACTCGCTCTCCTTTACACATAAGCGGGGGACCAACTTCCTCTCAAGGGGGAAGCACCAACCCACCTAGCCCCCCTCAAAGGTCAGGTTCACAACACGTTCACACCATTGATGGAGCTAATCCTCCCCCCCACTGCAGATGCCATATTTGGCCTCTCTCAACATATCGGATCTCAGCAAACTCACCAACGATCCTATATTGCATGCTCCCACATGGCCTGCAATGCCCACCAAATTACCTTCAGACATACCAAAGTTCGAAAGAAAGGCAGGCGATGACCATGCCAACCATGTCATGACATTTCACCTATGGTGCTCTTCCAATAGCATTATGAATGATTCCATCAGACTGTGATTATTTCAACGCACACTCACTGGCCCATCGGCCAAATGGTATGTAGAAGAAAAATCAGGGTCCCACACAACTTTTGAGTCCTTGGCCAAAGAATTCTTGACCTTCTTCCAATTACCAATCCGCCACGACAATGGTATAGAACTACTTTCTAATTTCAAACAAACCTCAGCCACACATATCGCTGACCACATTCACGAGTGGCGTAGGCGACATAGTTTGTGCAAAGCAGAAACCACCAAGCAACAGTGTCTCGACTGGTTTCTTAGATCACTTGTCTCCCTCCTCGGTAAGGATGTAGCTTCCACCTTCCCTCAATCTGAAGAGGAATCCATCAGTAAGGCCCAACAATATGACCTCATCTATGCACAGTCATGGTACTTATACATTGTACTTCCCTATCTTCCAAAACCTGTGCCATTTGGCCAAGACAAACCTGTGATGTCTCACTCAGCAGACGGACTAATTGGTACCACCACTCACCACGGTCCACAACCCCAACCACCACCGATGTATGGAACACCTCAATACCCTTCAACATATGAGGGCACTTCTTATTACCCCCCACCCCCTTATCAACAACCATACCTTGTTGTAATACCTCCACCCATCAGTGGACCACCGCCGGCACCTCCCATACATCCACCTATTCAAATGAACTTTGGTACCCCCTCTACCTCTTCTTATAGTACTAGAGAAAGTACTATGCCTTCCTATGTACCTTATGGATCGTTCCCACCACAGAACCCGTACTTCCCATTTCCTAGTCCCCCACAACCCATAGCTCCCCCACATCCTCATGCAGGGGTGAATTTTGTTCAACCCTCTGTCATTCAGCAATACCAAAATTTCAAACAGCTGAATACGGCCAATCCAACCCATCCGTCAAAAAATGCCAAGAAGAAAGGATGGAACGGGAACAACAACAACCCATGTCAAGGCAAGAATCAACCCCAGCAGAACCAATCCACTGGGGGCAACCAGAACCAAGGGAATCAAAACCCCCAGAGGGGCAATAGTAATAGACGGAAAGGGAGAAATAACAATAATGTTAAAACCAACTTCCCTTGTGCCCTTTGTGGTGAGTTCGGCCATTACACCCATTATTTCCCCCAAATCGTTGATTTCAAATGGTTGAAAGAATCTGGTAGTCTTCCCCATCCTCCAACACCGCTTGCCCCTCAGCAGGCACCACAACAATACGTACAACAACCCCCTCCTGCCATGCTATAGAATCCCATTCCACATCAAGGTGTGATAAACACCCAAAAGGACACACAACATACTCCATCTCAGGTAGGACCATACCTCAACCCCAACAATCCAGTAGATCACACAATTCTCCTCACTAGTGAGGAAGAAATCCTTATGTAGACACGTAATCGTCAGTATCATGCACCTGTTGAGTCTCCTTTTATCCCTCCAGAGACAAACCCTACATCGATGGGACCCTTGCTAGTGATTCCTCGCCCTTTCGCCGAACCACCACTTCACATCCCTCACATCCCATTAGGCAGGAATTTCCACAACCCACAGGCTAGGGCAGCTCATAACTATAGTTTGGTAGATGACTTAGCACAATCCCCGGCTGCCATGTCAGTTTTGGAGGTCCTCCAGACTTATCCTACTCAGTGGAAATCATTAATTTCTGCCTTGGGGGCAGTCGACCCCACAGATACCCGACTCATTACCTTTGATCTTGATAGTGGAGAACCTCACCTTCCCACCTTGATCTCTTTTCAAATACCAGCAAAAATACGAAACATCATAGTTCATCGGTGTATCATCGATGAATGTGCATCTACATGCATTATGTCCAAAATGGTATGGAAGAAGCTTGGTTCTGCCAAACTCATACCCTCTGCCATCACCTTACGAGCTTATGATGGGTGACCATCGTCTCCTGAAGGGATCTTCCAAAATGTCCCCGTCGAACTCGGGGGCAAGAATATTCTCATCGACATCGAAGTTATCGACGCCCCACTCGATTATAATATCCTATTCAGTTGTAGCTACATGTACGCTATGAAGGCAATGACATCTTCCGTCTTTCGGACAATGATGTTCCCTCACAATGGGAAGATTGTTACCATTGACCAAGTCTCACATTACAAGCCTAATCCACCTGCCAACATTGATAACATTCTTCCTCTCATTCACACAATCCACGACGCATACCCACTCATCAAGATGGGTCCTGGAATTTTCAAAGAACCATCCTTGTTAGGAACTTACCATTGAGCACCACCACTCCTTCATCCTTCCAATCAAGTATGCATCGTATCATCTAACGACACTCACACAGAGGATACCCTTCCTCCTACCGAGGCTTCTATCATATATAACGTCCCACTTGTCGCAACACTCCCCCCTCAAGAACCTCCTGCACACTCATCGACCCCACCAGTCCACGATTCCACCTCTCCCCAAGGACATATTTCAGTTTGGGAGACAGTTCCCCAAGCCATCACCCAAATTCCCTTCTTTTACCCTCCACCAGGCATCGAAGCTTTTCAGGTAGCCGCAATGCTCACACTACCTAATATGGTGTTTGCAATCCCAGTTTGGTATTTACACCCACAATCCCTCCCCCCGAAAAAATAAGGAATCCCCATGACTATTCCCATACTTACTCCCACCACACCCCCACTCACTAACCCCCTTTCCACAGCTAGGGGCAGGAGAAAGAAAAAGAAGCCCACAACTCCACTTCCTCCATGCATCCAACCTCCTTGTGCACTATGTGAGAAAGAGGGACACCAAACCAACAACTGCCCATCTCTACCAGAGTTACGAAATTTGATTCCACTCAATCACACTCCCCCACCACTCGCCACTACCACCCTCCATTCTAGTAGTAAAGGGTTGTGGACCAAATTCACTTGCGCTATATGTTCATAATATGGCCATTATACCGACCATTGTCTAGCACTTCCACGCTTTCGGCAGACATTAGCCACAGTATGCCAGAGCTTCCAAAGCAACCCCATTCCTGCTACGTCCTCCTCCACCAATATCATTGATATCTGTTATGTCACCACTTCAGTCAATGAATGTATGAGACGCCCTTGCTCTCTCTGCGACTCATTAGCTCATTTTACATACCAATGTCCTATGATCCTTGAATATAGGAAACGCCAATTGACCCTGCTTCAATGGCCTGCAGAGTCGATAATTGACATTACCTCATCACTAGCGGATATTCATGTCATTTCTCCCAAACCTGAGGCCCTTCCAATGCTTCCATGGTTCTTAGATGACTTATCTGAGGATTCACCCCCCAATCCCCCCAAATCTCTTGCTCATTCCCCTACAGAAATTTTACACCCAACTACCATGGGTACTCCTAAGTACTTTAATATATGGTTTATGTTGAGTGAACCCTCACCATCTCCTAACATTGTCCCCCCTGCTTCTTCCTCACCAGGGGGAAACCACACGACCACCATCACCGATATCACTCCTCATGACCCCTTGTATTCTTGTCACTTCCAATGCGATGAAGAAATACTCGAAGAGTTAAACCACCTGGACTATCCTTGGGATGCGCTACACCACCGTGCACTCTTCTTTCCACAAGAAGCCTCCGCGCCTCCTCACCAACACCCCATTTACATGGTCGAAACCAAGGATTTTATCCCATCAGGGCCTATCGACTGGTTCAAAAACCCCATTCCTGCCCCTTATGCTTTTGAAGAAGGAAACATGGCCAACGTTTCCCCAAACATTAAAATTTACATTTCCATTAAAAATGGCATCGTCGAGGAAATCATCATTGGAGCTGCTTTCACTCCTCAGGAAATCACCGCATATAAAGCCCTATTCCAAGAATATTGGGATATTTTTTCCTGGTCATACATGGAAATGCCTGGCCTTGATCCCTCTATCGTCGAACATCGCATCGACACCTGGCCCGAAATTACACCAGTTCGTCAAAAACAACGACCACTACACCCATCCAAAGTCTCGGCCATCAAAGCCAAAATTGACAAATTACGCTTTGTCGGGTTCATTCACCCCATCGCCTATACCTCATGGGTTTCGAACCCTGTATCCGTTAACAAAAAACAGGGCACTATCCGTGTTTGCACAGAATTTCGCGATCTCAATCACGCATGTCCCAAAGACAACTTTCCAACACCTTTCATCGATCAAATTATCGACGATTGCGCAAGCCACGGGGCTCTATCCTTTATGGATGGATTCTCTGGTTATAATCAGATTCAAATTCACCCCGTTGATCAGTATAAAACCACATTAACTACCCCTTGGGGTACTTTTGCATATCGTGTCATGCCTTTTGGCTTAAAGAATGTCAGCGCAACTTTCCAGCGGGCTATGACATACATCTTTCACGATCTAGCTCATATCATTCTCGCCTACTTGGACAACCTCACAGCTCGATCTAAGAAACGCACCCAACATCTTGATGATTTACGAATCATCTTTCAATGGTGTCGTCAGTACAATATCCACTTGAATCCGCTCAAGTGTGTGTTCTGTGTCACCGCAGGGCGCCTCCTCAGCTTTATCTTTTCCCAAAGTGGTATTACCGTGGACCCCCTCAAAGTCCAAGCTATCACCGAAATTCCACCTCCCCATAATTTACATCAACTGCAAAGCCTACAAGGCAAAGCTAACTTTCTACGACGATTTGTCCCAGACTACGCCATACGCGCACATGGTTTCCTTCGCTTACTACGTCACGACATCCCATTTCATTGGGAATACCATGCCCAACATTCATTTGACGATCTTAAAAAAACACTCTCAAACACACCTTTAATCAGTGCACCTAACTACAATCGCGACTATATCCTCTACATATTAGCATCAGTTGTATCAGTAGTAGGAGTCCTCGTCCAGCTAGGTGATGAAAATCGTGAGCATGTCATTTATTACATTAGTAAAAAACTTTCAGGGCCACCCCTGAAGTATAAAAACGAAGAGAAAATTTCTCTTGCAGTTTTCCTCACAGTCCATAAACTACGCCCCTACATTCTGCTTCGCACAACAAAGCTCGTCGCAAATTCCAACCCTATGCAGTACTTTCTCAGTCGCTGAAAAGTTAACAACAAATTTTCTCGATGGATAGTTATCCTTCAGGAGTACAACCTCGAGTTCTCAACACCTAAGAGTAAGAAGGCCCTCGTTCTCTCCGAACTTGTCATGGCCCTCCCCTCTGACACCACCAGTACCCCCATCAACACCGACTTTCCTGAAGAACATCTCTTTTACATCACTTCGGATGATCCTTGGTACGATGACCTCCTAGTCTACCTCTGAACTCAAAAGTTCGGTAACCACCTTTCACGCGATGATCGTCGTCGTATTCGCCATCAGGCCCCCCGCTACCTCCTCATCGACGACATCCTATACCGGCGGGGAGTCGACACCATTCTTCGTCAATTCCTGACTATTGATGAGGCCGATAGAGTCTTAAACGACTGCCACAACGGTGCATGTGGGGCCATCTTTCGAGCATATCCACTACTCAAAAGATTATCCGAGCCAGTTACTTTTGTCCTACCTTATTCCATGATTGCATTCACGCCGTGAAACAATGTGAGCAATGTCAGCTCTATGCCAATAAAGCCCAAGCTCCCCCCGCCCTTCTTCATCCTATCATCACTGCCGACCCTTTTTGTAAATGGGGCATCAACTTCATGACCTGTAATCCCCCCTCCAGCAATGGTCACAAATACATTGTTGTCTCCATCGATTACTTCACCAAATGGGCAGAAGCTATGCCCACCTTCAACAACACCGCTGACACTGCAGCGCATTTTTTCTTTAACCACATCATATCCCGCTTTGGAGTACCACTCCAACTCATTTCCGATCATGGGAAACACTTCGAGAATGATATCTTCGTCGAACTCTCATCTTGGTTAGGATTCTCTCATGAGTTTGCCTCACCATATTACTCGCAGTCTAACGGATAGGTCGAAGCGGTTAACAAATTACTCAAGAACATGTTACAACGCACAGTTAATAAACATAAAACCAATTGGCATCATATGTTATTTTCTGTGCTATGGGATTACCGTACGGCTGTGAAAACAACTACTAGTTTCACACCATTTCATCTAGTCCATGGGGTCGAGGCCACTCTTCCCATCGAGTGCGAAATTTCCACCTTACGCACCGCAATTGAGCTATTACCCGACATTGCTCCAATGGAGCAGCACTTGCTGAACTTAGAGTCTTTGGATGAAGATCGTCAATATTCCTTACAGAACAACGAGGCAGCTAAAAAATGATCCAAGGCTACCTTTGATCGACATGTCAACCTTCGCTCATTTCGTGAAGGTGACCTCGTCCTGGCTTATGATATCGCTCATGATACCTTTGGCCATGGAAAATTCAAGTCACTCTAGCATGGCCCATACATTATCCAACATTGCCTCACCAAAGGTGCATACATCCTGGCCTCCCCTGAAGGCCTCTCTCTCAAAGAACCTGTCAATGGGTTGTATCTAAAGAAATTTTACGCTTAAAAGTAGTCATTCTACTTTAGGTTTTTTCTTTTATAGCGTTTTTAATCTATTTTCCATCCCTCACGTCTAAAACTATCCTTTGTGCTATTGATATATGCTTCCTCCACCAGTGTACCACATCGGTTACGCCAACGGTGCCAGCCGTTGGACACAAAATCTCGCTTCGACTGCTTGGGCTCTCTACACCCCCTCACATGAAATGCTCCATTCGAGCGGCATATGTTTGGGTTTAGCGACTAACAACCAAGCTGAATACACCGCCGTCATCGGCCTCCTGGTCGATGCCCAACATCATCATATTCATCACCTTAGCGTCTTCCTTGACTCTCAACTCGTCATACTCCAGCTCAACAATGTGTACCGCGTCCGTGATCCTTGCCTCTTTCACAAATACCTGCAAGTTAGAATTTTATCTCGACATTTTGATTCCATTACATTTACACATATTCCAAGACAATTGAATCAAATCATGGATAACCTAGCTAATATTGTGTTAGGCTGGTGTATATGACATCAAGCTACCTCTACACATACATAAACATATAACACAAACTGTCATCACATATATAGATTAGACATCATCAATACATTAAAAAAACACATGTAAACACCACATAGATATCAAAAATGTATACTCATGTATATATCAAAAGGTCCACAGTGCCATCCAAATATTTACATACAAAAATACAACTATCTGCAGGCCAATGAAGCACCTCGGTACAAAATGGGCTCACCAGCCTCTATAAAAAAATATATATATACATCAATACATAGAGCACCACTCATGGTGCCTCTAGAGCACCACTGCCTGCTCCTCCCTCAGGCGGTGGCGGCCCACCACCACTCGCCTTTCCCTCAGGTGGTGGTGGTCCACCCCCTACTAGTCCCTCCTGCCCTGGCGGTAGTCGTCCGGTCATTGCCGCACCATCCACTGTTGCTCACCGTACCAAGGCCCGCCATGGCGGCGAAACCCCCACGCACTACTCCAGGATACCCTCATCCTAGATGCAAGACTATATTCCCTCAGGCACATCCTGTAACACCGCCTCCAGACGATGACATATGTCCTCAAAATCCACTCCAGCAGCCGCCGAAGGAGCATGTGATGGCCCAGCACCAGGGTCATCAAACTGATGCCTCCTCGCTTCCCTCTTCAGCTCAGCTGGTCGCACCACGACGTCCTCACACTGACGTGTCTCTCCCCGATGCTCTCTGCAACTCCACCTCACGCCCACGAGGTGCCACATCTGCACATACAAACGAACAATAGATAATATCAACATCTATATCATATACATAGGGCATGCTATCTCAAAAACACAAAAACATACATATCAACATCATCAACATACCTCGGCAGTCAAACACCTCCCCTGGAGGTAGCACCATGTCCGGATCCTCCTGGAAGTCAACCCGACATAGGGGTACCGTAATATCATCTACGACATCTACCACCATACCTGTGCCGCCTCTGCAGTGAAGAAGTGGCCACCCTCTCCACCACCATGGCGAAGCAACACAGTCGACCATTGCCTCAGTCGTGGCTCTCGCGCCCCCGGCGCACCCAATAGAATCCTAGGGCGCAACATCGACACCCTCTCCAGAAACCAGGCCACCAGGATGGACCCAAAGGAAAACTCTCCCATATCCATGGACCGATAGTGGTCCAGCTGCCCAACCATCCTAGAATGCAGTGTCAGCCCCCAGGAGAAATGCTCGCCGACCAACACTCTCTCCCTCACCATCAGCTGACCACCGTTGATCCGCTGCATCGCCAATGAACCATACACTCTCACAATCATCACTGCTATACAACGATGCACTAGGGCATCCATCGCCCCAATGCTCACAACTGTGCCGGACATATAGTTTAGCCCCGAACAATATCTCCAGCCCACCGTCGCGAGCAGCGTATCTCTAGATAGCATCGGCTCCGCCGGTAGGGCCGTTCCCCAAAATGGGAGCCCAATAAAAAAATACACATCCTCCACCGCAGTGAAGGGAATCTGCTCTCCCCGCACTATGAAGCAGTGCAGGTCCAGACTCCACATCCGGATAAGAAACTGCAGGAGATACTTCTGCGCCTATATCAAGGGGCACTCAAAGAACTTCAGGAGTCCACAGGCTCCCAAATTCGCACGTACGTCTGGCTCCTCAATAACCACGACTTCTCACAGCTGGGACCAATCCCGCTCTCGCCAACCAATAGACATCATGCACAAATCTCACCTACACAACATAAAACCATCCTAAGTCAGCCACATGGATAATCAAAAACATCAAAAAGACACGTTTTACACCCGTCAACCTTGCCTCCACGACACGATTTTTCAACCCACAAGCGCGCACACATGCGTGCCTACACACCCCACAGGCGCGCACATATGTGCACCTGTTCACCACACAGGAGCAAACGTGTGCACACCTGTTTACTACACAGACGCACTCTCAGGCACGCACATGTGCACGCCTGTTCAACAAACAGGCGTGCCCATAGTGCGCGCCCATTATCCCCTTACCGACGCTCGCATGCATGTCTATTCGGTGGACAGGCGCACACTTGTGCGTGCCTATTACCGGATCGCTCGCGCATGTGGGACCCACACCCCTAACCACCCCTGTACGACCCTCCGTACAACCCCTGCCCAAAAAATGAAACCCTAATTCTATGCAGGATGATTAGACCACTAACCTGATGCTCGCATATCCACAATTGGATGCCTCGTCCTCCCAGAATCTCACAATCTCCTCTGAATGCTTCTCGTCCAATCACTATAGGAGCAAGTACAAATGAGGTGGCAATGTGGGCCCTACAACTATATATAGGCCTTTTTACCAAACTTCCACTCACCATTCCGGGAGCCCAAGGTGTCCATTTCTCGATCCGTCTTCAGCCACGAGATCAACATCCCGTCATCTACATCACCACAGTCTTTGGGCCTCTTTTCATTCTGATCCCCCGAGACGCCATTTTTTCATACCCTGGTCAGGTATGCATACACATATTCGCACTTATCAAATACATGTTCATCTATTCGATTATCTTCATATATTGTTCACGTCGGGTATTTGGATTTCATGTGCGCAGGTACTTGGTCATCATACATCGACACAACCCCTTCAGGTATATGCTCAGCACTGGCATGTATTCATTCCCTCTGAATCTCACTTACATTTCCATTCACACCCTCTGACATTTGCCTCTAGGATCCCCATCCTCGGCTCTACAGTACCCACACCTCCATTTGCATATTCGGTACTGTCACCTGGTAGCACTCTTACCCACATGAGTTGTCCCATTCCTAGCACCCTTTGGTACTTCTGACACTCATGTTGTTTTTCAAAACCCTTTAGGGATGGGAGTCCCGATAGTCTTACATCATGTCGTGAATCCACCACATACTCCTTCTCCTCATTTTGCTAGATTTCCCAACGGACTCCCAAATTATCTCTCCATGGTTTTATGGTCGGGTTGCACCTCCGCAGTAGCATGAACCATCCATTTCATCCACAATCCGTCTACCCATCTGCAAAACTCCCTTCATTTCACCTACCTCATACAGAAACCCACCCATGGGGCCCCCACCCTTCATTAGTTATCCGAGCAAATTATGCCCTACACTGGCCCACCATATCACACTGGGGCACCCGTTTCTGTATTTGTACACTTCTCCCCACTTATTCTTTATTTATTGTACAAACACCTTTATTTCCAGTTGTTATATTACCTTTTTGTCATCACCTTTGGCGACCTGCTCCCCTTTTTTTTGGCCAACCGCAACCCATGTCACCCTTGGTTGGAGCACTACTTATCATCCACCCTTGCCGTCATCGTCCATATCTTCAGAGTATCCCACAGACCACTTACCTCTACCCTCTGAATTTGTTCACCTTGTCCCACCTCTGGCACAACTTATCCCCGGTCTTGTCGTCCCCATGACACTTGACCTCGTTGAACGGGTGCGGCCACTTTTTATCTCACCTATACTCCAACCAAGGGCAGTCTTGCGTCTTCCTACATATTGACTTCGTCCATGTACCTCCTTCACTTCCTCACCTCATCTAGTATATTTCACAAAGCTATTTGCTTCTGGGAGTCGCGTCCCCTTTTTTGTCGACATCAGCACAATTTTCCAGAAGGGAGACAGTATCTTGATTCTCATTACCCACCCAATGAGAGATCTCAGACGACACAGGGTGAAACACAATTTCTCCCTGCTGTCATTGAACCCCCTAACATTCGACATAAACACTTTCTCATGTTACAGTGGGTCTTACTTTGAGACTATTGCAGTTAGTTCTTTCATTTTCCGAAGACCTCTGAACTTGGTTGGGCTATCAATGCCCACATAATCGATGATACTTATTACCGTGATCACTGCCTACTATTCAGAATATGTTCATCCACAAAATTGTCTTATGCCTTTATCACGACTTCCCCCGAGGGCGCTGCAGTTGTCTACACCAACACTTCATTCATCTTTTTTGGAGTTACATGACACGAGCATGGGGCATGCCCACCTCGTTTGTACACAATTTTCTTTTTTACACACCTCATGGAAGGTCGGGTCCTACCGGTTCCTTTTTCCCTCCAACGGATCACTCTGGACGATCCCACTATTTCTCTCTCTTACAACAACACTCTCAGTAGAAGAAACATTGATGGATTTCGGCTATGCATATGCTCCTAACCTCATCCAT
Organism: Picea glauca; assembly: GCA_000966675.3. Taxonomy (NCBI): domain Eukaryota; kingdom Viridiplantae; phylum Streptophyta; class Pinopsida; order Pinales; family Pinaceae; genus Picea; species Picea glauca. The sequence continues at coordinate 200,100 of JZKD02S1679849.1, read as the reverse complement.
TAGGGGGCATCTATTATCACTGAAATTTCATCCGCACATGGTTACAAGAATTCAACATCATCAAACAGTGATGAATTCATCCATGGACCTGAATTAAAACCAAAGCATTCATAAAGGGTCAAAAAACTATACAAAGTAGTGAAAAAATGAAGGGCACTATGAAAACACTGGGTGTGCGCGCACATGCGTGGAACAGGAATGCAAAAATCGCGCACATGCGCACGATGCACGACTGTTATCGCAAAAAACCACGCACCTGAGAAACGACACATTTATGAGAGTGGTCAGCCTCCCACCCACTTATGGTTCATCTCCCAAGCCGATTTGACACTCAAATCTGGATTGGATTCGACTGGAGGGCTGGTCAAAGACCTAGAAATGCCCTAATTAGCCTCTTTTCACACTACAAACTAGTTGAACAATAGCTCAAAGGAATGTTATAAAAAGGCCATGGATACACTTCATTTTTCAAGGAATCCAAAGCAAAGTTATGTTTCCATTATTCTCTTGAGGACTCCATCCTTGCCAAGAGTATATTTGCACCATTTCATTGGGCAATCCATGTCACCCCTTGAGTGGATTTGCAAAGAGTTCTTTCATCATTTTCGATTTTTCTTTGTTGTAAAAAGAGCTTGCTAGTGGGGGTCCAAGAGCCCTCCCTTGGAGGAAGAAGGGACTCATAGTCCCCTTTCTTCTTGGTGTATTCTTTCACTAATAGATCAGCCTCATCATTGGTGACATGGGTCTTATTGTTCTTTTTGTTTCTATGTCCCTATGATCATGAATTTAGTTGTTATTGCATTTCTTAGTTTAATTCTTAATTGTTGTTTTTTATTTAGTTTAACTCTTTTCCTTGCAGCTGTCTTGCTCAGCAGACCCAACTGAGCTTGCAAGCACCTCTATTTTTTTCACTAAGGTGACGGAAGAGGCGCAACACCAAGCTCATAAAATATCCATCTATCTTGGCATACCACACCCTGGGTGGTGCAGAACCCTTTCTCTCCAAGGGTTGCACGACCTCCCGGTCTAGGATCTTTCAAGATTCTGAGTTGAAATGGCCCTTCGGGTCCCCACTTGGAACCTTCAATGACTAAAACCATAGGTCCTTTTACGAAACTTCACTTGAGTGAACTAGCACCAGGCACAAGCTTCTCCTCCACGTGACCACCGACTAAAACCTGGGGCTCAACCCTTCGAGCATTTCGGGACTTCGCGTTTCATGAAGTTGGGTGATAGCTCACCTCCTTTCTCCCAACTCATGAATTCCAAATTCTCCCGGAATAATCGATGATCCTTATCTCTCTCGCAACTGACGGTTGAGATTCACTTCGCGACTTCGTGTACCAGAGATTTTCACTTCCAATCTTTCAATTCACGAAATTTCGAAAGATCCTCGTGACTAATTAGTGCATGACTTCTCCATGATCTAACGGTCTAAAATGGTTTAGTTCCTCCCGCATGGATCTTAACCCTTAATCTTGTCCATCTTTCAAAATTTATTCTTCTGAAGGATTTCTCCCACTAAATCCTCCATATTTGTTCTTCCTTAGAACTTTGAATTCCTCAAAGGGATTTCTTCGACACTTAGTTGATTTCTGGTCTAGTGCACTCCTTGAAACTGACCTCTTCACCGTATTACGAGAAAACCCATATTATTTCTCCAATGTTTTCTCCAAGTCAAAGACTTCACATACACACTCCTTGTGCTTAATATGCACACTCTACATACAAAAGTTCCACACTATCTCTTCTGAGCTTCGAGTCAAAATATTCCCCCACACACACACTCCTTGTGTTCGGTATGCACTCCTTGCATAACTTACAGAAGAGAAACACTTGAAACTTATTCAATTATTCATTCACCATGAACTTCATACATTCACAAAATTCATAAGAATAGTAAAACTATAAAACAATATCAACACTGTACAATTGGATGAATTTTCCTCTGTTCTATTCATTTTAAAAAAACACATGATTACATCTACTATATTCTTACAGACACAAAAAAAACACTTTTCTAAGGACTGAGAGAACTCTCCCTCTCTTCCTTCTATCTAAGTTCTATCACCTTCTACTCTAGCGGTTACCTACTCAACTTAATTAAATGCAACCTAATAACTAATTGGGGCAAATATCATACACCTGTAATATTTTACAGTCGTGTAAATATTTACAATCACTTCGTCATTTAAAACGGTGGCCCGAATTTACATACAACTAATTTAATTAACGAGAAATTCAAAAAATCTCCACACCGCTACCAAGATGGTTACAAGTTGGTTTGGTTCTTTCAATGCATGAAGTGTCAAGTTTGCTTCCACCTCCACTTTTCTTGATGTGATATCGATGCTCTTGCATCATACTCCTCTGTCCAAAATATTCATGGACTCATGTCCATGAGATCTTGCATTGTTTTTCCATACTTCAAAATATCAGGTTCAGTTACCCAACTTGAATCTTCCACTGGGTGATCCTTCCACTTTACTAAATATTTAGGGTGCATCTTTCTTCTGGTTTTCCTTCCAACTCTCTGTTCCAAAATTTTATCCATCTGAGGTTTTTCTACTATGGGCATCTGTTCTTCCCATTGAATCTCTTCCTGATCATCTAATTCTCCTGTGTCATCTATGTTATAAAGATACAGGTCTGCAACGTTGAATATCGGTGATATCCCAACATTGTCTGGAAACTCGATCTCATAAGCATTTGTTGCAAATTTTCTAAGGATCTTGCATGGTCCTATATTCTTCATCTTCAACTTATTATATGTTCCTCTTGGAAACCTTTCCTTTCTCAGATGAGCTAAAACTTCATCTCCCACTTCAAATTGAACTTCCCTTCTTTTCTGATCAACTCTGTCCTTATACTTTTGATTACTATCCTATATCTTCCTCCTAACTTGATCATGAAGTCTATGCATTTCTGTAGAAAAATCTTTTGCTCCAGTGCTCCTGAATTCATCTTGATTCAATTCTCTCAATTCTGCAATCCCTCTTGGTTGTCTTCCATATACTATTCCAAATGGAATTTTTTTGGTGCTCCTGTTAATTGAATTGTTAAATGAAAATTTTGCGTGTGCCAGAATCTGATCCCACTAACGACCTTGTTCAATGACTAAACTCCTTAAAAAATTTCCCAGACTCCTATTCACCACTTCAGTTTGTCCGTTTGTCTAAGGGTGATATGTTGAACTAAAAGATAAATTAGTTCCCATCCTCTTCCATAGAGTCCTCCAAAAGTGTCCTACAAACTTAGTGTCCCTGTCTGAGACTATAATTCTGGGCAATCCATGTAATCTCACAACTTCTCTGAAAAACAAATTGGCTATGTGTGTAGCATCATTTTTTTTTTGGCATGGTATGAAATGTGCCATTTTAGAAAATCTATCGACCACAACAAATATGGAATCACTTCCTTTCTGGGTTCTAGGTAATACCAATACAAAATCCATACTAATTGCATCCCAAGGCCTTTC
>JZKD02S1679849.1:168849-180949 GCA_000966675.3 Picea glauca | reverse complement strand
AATATTTAATTAATTAATTAAATCACTTTAATTAATTAATTAACCTTTTTACCTTTGAAAAGCTCCTTATCTCTCCTTGTGGCTTCTCTGGCCACTGAAAGTCACTTCTAGCCATTCCATCTTGTAGTGTTGCTCCTCCCGATTCCATTGAGCTATTACACTAAGGTTCCTCCAAGTAATGTGCCCAAAATGACCTCTTCAGTGAATTCCATTAACTTATAGCTCAAAATAGTCAAAATCATAGAAATCGTCGGAATGCAACGAAACCAAATCCAATCTGTGCGAAATGGCTCATAATGATGGAATATGATCATCAATGCAAGATGTACCCCACACTGCCTCTCAAATACCCTTGTACTCGCTCTAGCACCCATCTGGCTACTATGGTCATCACAAATCTCTGCCCTGTGATGATGTCCCAAAGTGGGGACATTACATCTCTCTTCCTCTGAGATCAGGCTTGCTCTGATTCTGAATTCTCCCTCTAAAGCCTAACTCCCTCTGAGTTTATACGATCTCTAGAGCCACGCGATTCTGCTACATCTTTTGACTTCTCTTGAAGTTTGATCTCCTATGGAATGTAATGGGAGGTTTCTCCTCCCTACTGGATCCTAAGGGTTGAATCCTTCTGAAATCTAGCTCGTTTTGAGTTGGTACTTGGTGGGGCCGCCTACCTCACCATTGGTGGATTCATATACTTCTCTTCATAGTATGGATTATTAATGCCATGTATATGTATGGGAACATGCTTGTTTATTGCATCATTTCTAGGTAGGCACTTCTGGCACTACTGACTCTTCCTGATGATATGAAGAGTGGTCAAATTAATTGTACGGTCATATTCTGAGCCTTCTTCTCCTCACAGTCAATCTCCATAAGAGATACTCGTCTTCATCTTCTTCTTCACATGGGTGTGTACATTCATCTACACATTTCTATGTCTCGGCTAGAGATTGTCTAAATAGTTTCCTCCCACAACCGTCATCATAGCTTCTTCTCAGATCTATCACCTGTGACCTTCCCAGAACAAGAGAAAAGAACAAAAATTCCATGGTAACCTCCATGAATGGTTAGTAATCAAGAACATATCCTAGAGGAGATCAATTTCATCTTGCAGACAAGTATATCATTAATAATGAACAATGAGCATTTTCTTAATTGTAATCGTACCGACAATATTCATGTGTACCTAAAAATTTGATAGAAATAGAAAATAATAAAGTTGTAAAGAGTGTTATCCTAGGTGCAACACTTTCTTAAGAAACAACAATATAAAATATCAAACCTGATATGAAAACCTGGAGTCCGATGTTGTTGTCTTGCTTGAGTTTCCTTCTAGCGTTTATATGTATGGAAACACCATTATCTAAAAGACAAATTCTTCATCCTTTTATGCCTTTGAGTCCTCTTCGGCATCTGCTGCATGTGCATGGTGTTTCTTCTTCTCCTTTTCTTTCTCATGTTTGTGAGGACATTGTGTGGCATACTTTCCCATCTTCTTGCAATTGAAGCATTGAACCTTTGACACATCCCTCTTATGACGTGGCTTCTTAGACCTCCTTGGACTACCTTCTTCTCTTTCATTTCTCTTCTTCACTTGTGTTGCAAGTGCTTAGTTTTAATCATCATCTACCTTTTGTTTCTTGGACATCAATCTAGATTCATATTGAGAGAAATCTACCCATAATTTGTCAAACTTGGATAACTTCCTTCTTGCACAAATTCCTTGGACAAATGGGTCCCAAGAGGGATGGAAACCATTTAGCATATTGGTTACTATTTCAACATCTTATACTCGATCTCCAATGGCTGCTAATTGGTCTTTGATCTATGAGATCCTTGTAAAGAAGTTGGCTATCGTCTCTGACTTGTTCATAGTCACATTTATGATTTGACGTTGTAGGGTAAGCTTTCGACTGATGTTATTTCTTTCATAGAGTCTAGTTAGGGCATCAACCATTTCCTTTGCAGTCTTTAGTTCTGATACATTGGGTATCAGGTGATCCTTGATTGAGTCTATCAAGATCCTCTTGGTCTTGACCTAATTCTTCTTGAACTTTTCCTTTGCTTCTTCATCTTCAGGTTCTGGAAGCATCTTCTTGATGTGATCCTATAATTCATTCTCTTCTATAATGATTTGTATTATATGCTTCTAGGATCTGAAGTTATCTGCTCCATCCAATCTATATGAAACTCTCATACTGGTTGACATTTTTGCCTGTAGAAACCCTAGCACTGAAAAAACTCATTTTTTCAAACTTATATGTGAATGAATTATTCCCAACATCCCTGGGATAGTGCTCAATGATCTTGACAAAGTATTGCAGCTGCAAGGTGCTAATGTAGCGATATTTCTTCTAGTGGTCAAACTGTTTTGAAGATAACTAGCTCTTATACCATGTTGGATTTTCCTTATTTACAGAGCATTAGTGTTACTAGTTTTCTTTTACTTCGTTATCAATAACATATATATATCATGGGAAAACCCCAAAGAACACAAGATATTTATCCTGGGAAAACCCCAAATGGGGGAAAAACCCAACAACCATTTTTAGATAGATTTCATTCACAAAGCAAGTCCAATCAGATAAACCCTAGCACAACTGCTAGCGCAACCAGAAATACCACCCTATTTACAGAAGCAACGCCATACAAAGGTATCACACCTCCTTGAGGAGTATCGCACAAGAGAAAGATACCAAAAGACTGAACAAGAAGAAATTGTGCAACTGCAGCTACTGCGTCACCTCCTCCAAACTTGTGCCTTGCTTCTTTGTAGCTGGGAGAGTATGAGTGAGTGAACAAATGAGCCAAGATGTCATCTATTTATAGTCTTTTTGGCCACTAGAATGGGCCGACTTCTTCTTTGGACATGTGTATTTTCATTGTTACTTTATTCTTTTGGGCCGACTTCTCTTCTAGGGTATTTCAATATCTGTTCATTGGATCTCTTGCTTCTGGAATATTCTTTGCATCTAAGAAAGGTCATCTAGGATGGAAATATCCTCCCGCAACTACCAAAACATCAATAACTCCTTGATGGAAACATCTCCCATGGAGACATCTCTAGCGATGAGTGGAAAAATTTACTTGGTAAACCAATCTGCCAAGAGTTGGTCCAGAATGATAACTTTAATGAATCATTGTTGCCTCCTCCACTCATGAATATGATCAGAAATGTGAGTGGAAGTGGATTGTCTAAGCAAATTCAAAATCTCCGTATCGGTTTCATACCGAATCAACAGATGGAAATGTGTCAAAAAGGCCATAGCTAAAGTATTAAAGTCACCAAAGGAGTGTCGCGACAACTCAATATACCATTTGGTTGTCAAGCCCATGGAACTTCTCCAGAAAAGTCTTAAATGAATGGATTTGTCTATCAAGGAGTTTGAAGAACACTAGCTATGGAAGTTCATTACGTGGTTTTTAGGATCTTCTCCAAGTTTCCTGTCAAATTTTGGGATATCAGATGGTAGTTTGGCAGGGATTGGAGGACAAAATGAGGCATGCAATATGGGATCATTGGTCAAACATGACATATTAGGCAGATATAATGTAAGTAAGAATATAATTTGTCAGTTAGCATGTGGATATTGGTAGTAAACATGTGACATAGGAACACAATCAAGACCATATATAGGTTACGACGGGATGGAAAAACCATATGGTTCTCCCATTTACTGTGGATGACCCCCCATGTATTTTGGTTGACCTACGGGTTCTCCCATGTACTGTGGTTAACCTGATGGTCCCCCCATGTATTAAGGTTGGCCCGATGGACCTCACATATACTATGTTTGAGGGGGGTTTTGTGTTGGAATCATGGGGTTCACGAATTGATTGGGCAAAGTTCCTTGAGGAGGAATCTCTGTCGGATTAGGTTGACCCCAGAAAGGATCTACAACTCCTGGATATGGTTATCTAGGATAAAGGCTAGTAGTAGTAGAGATGGAAAAACTTATAGGATTGGCTTTCCCCCGGGTTTTTTCATGTTTCCCCCACATAGGAGTTTTCCCCATGGCTGAGGGTTCCCCCCCAGCAAAAAATTCCCCCCCATCTAAATATTAACCTCTAGTGAAGGGTATAAGAGAACTCCCCATTTGTAAAATTGGAAATGTGGGTTGAGTAGCTTGTGTAAATGTGGTTGTTTGAATGAATTGAATGCTATCCATCTGACCGATGGGACGACCAAGTAAATCAATTTGCATGTGCATATGTGGGATTAGTGAAGCAAGAATATTACCCGACATAGGGAGATGTACTGGCAAGTGGTTGTGTCAGAGTAACCTGGGTCATGAGTGTTTCCAGTAAAGAAGAAGAACCAACAGTAGTGATTTGTTCTCTTGCGCAGGGTCAACTACATGAGCTATGGATAGAGGAGGTGAAACTCTCAATCTTTCTTGAAAACCAAATGTCAATGGGTTCATGCCAAAATATTGGCTAGTGGTTGAATGGGTCAGTAAATAGTAAGAAGAATAATCATCAAGAAATCTTGTGGACAATTGTTCAACGAGTAATGGACCAAGTGTATCAGTTAAAGGGGGGTTTTTATAAGATACAAGACCTTCCACGAAGGTTGTGACCCATTCTTCTGCATGTTGGCCACTTCTAGGAGCTACACTCCTGGATTCATAATTTTTTTCTCTGACCATTCCTTTGTAAGAAGGGTTGTGCTGAGGTTCCTAAACTTCAGGATCCAAACCTTTCATTCTACGAGATCTTCAAATCCCTTGATCCACCATGGTTAAAGTAAAAAAACAATCCTTAAGGTCAACTATGAACACCAAAAGCACACACCCCTAAAAAATATCTATAGGTAATCAACCAAGCAACAATAGAAGGATCTTCCGAAGATGGCTGGATATCAAGCTGTCTGCGGAGATATGAGAAGAAGCTACCCCGGCCTCCAAGTAACAACCCTGGTTTTGCGAGGTCACCCTCCAAGGGTACTGAAAGTGTGATACGACATATTCCCCAAGTATCGTGGGAATCCCCCCATAGTCACCTTTGTAGATACCTAGGAAATACCACTAAGGTTACCAACTCACAGTCGGCCTCTGGGGGGTATAGTCGACAGTTGGAACCAAATGTATGGACATGATATCAAAGTCTGAAATTCTCCAAGAGAACTGAAGGAAAGTGGACCAGTAAGACTCCTAAGGACCCCAAATGGATTCAGGATTCATGAAGCATCGAGACCAAATTAAACCAATTATCAAGAAAATCCCCCAATATACACTCTTTCCGCTACGATTGGTCAAGATTTGGATGAGTAATCTCTGCTTCTTTTCCACACACGACCTCATGTTTATCCCCTATGTTAGATGGGGTTTCTGGTTATGCCTATACAACAGTGGATTTGACCACTATTTAGTGTTCTATAGTCTTGTTTAATAATCTTGGACAATTTACTCACTTTTCCTATTCCAAAGATTCTAACCTTATGTTATTGTTGGTGTGCTATGAACCAAAAAAGGTCTATTTGATTTTATTAGCGCGTTGGTTGATTTTAATGGCTTAGTTACTTAGGAAGGTCCACATAGATGAAACTAATGATGTGTGAGACTTGACTCCAATAAAATGCAAAAAGAATGAAATGCAATCATTTTTTTTATGAATTCTATCTATGAGAGGAAGAAGAGTTATTTTCTTCTTAACAAGCACTCAATACCATGCAACTTTCCAAAATGATTCCAAACTATCAAAAAAATGTTTCTGAAATCCTAAAGAAAATACAAGACTAGCTATACCAAAACGAAATTCTTAAGAATGCAAAAAAAATCCCTTGTTTGATTGTATATGCAATGAAATATCTTCAAATGTAAAACTTTTATGCTTCCTATCTTTCAATGAGATTGAAATAAATCAATGTTTCTCCCAAAGGAACATGAAGCAAAAAGAAACTAAACAAAGTGCACTCAAAATTTTGATGAGAACTGAAGGAAACCAAGTGTGAGGCAACTTGTTCAATCAATGACTCAAAATGAAAAAGATGTGAAATCTAATCAGTAAGCAATTGCAAATAAACATAAAAATGGGATACGACCAATGCGTTCTGAATTCAAACAGGATCAAGGTTAACCTCAGTAAAGAGAACTCAATCAAAAGTCCTAACACAATGAATTTCAATTCCTAAATCCAAATCTTAGGTTCCAAAAAACAAAACAAGGCACTTGAAATTTCTCATAATCAAGAATTCAAATTGACAATGACATGTACAATCAAAAGGATTAAATTAGCTTAAAGTAGACATGCACACTTTGGAAATCTTAAAAAAAATAGAAACTCAAAAAAGATAATTGCATCACCTAATTACCTAAGTGCAATCAATTAAATCCAAGAAGAAGCATAAAATACTTTAATGCAAAAATCTGAGCAAAAATTTTGAAAAAACAGAGGCAAAGTAAGCTCCAAACTAGCCCGGGAAGGAGATCAATGCTCTTTCAAGAGGGAGACAGAGTGTTGAACAAGGATCAACACTCTCTAAAAAACTAGCAGGAAGCGTTGACAAGGTTTGTCAACGCTATGTGGGCCACTCTGGGGGAGTGTTGATGCCTGGAAGTGTTGGAACAACACCAAATTTTGCCCAGAAAGATTAAAAAAGTGCAGTGCTTGAATAACTAATCTTCCTAAAGATTGATAAGGAGAGTGAAATCTTCATAGAAACAAACAAAAGCAAGAGTAAATAAAAAATCAAAGACTAGAAACCAAGAAGAACATGGTGTTCTCCCTAGTGGCATCGCCAATTTTCTGTTACGGAATATTTCCCTTGCGAATAGGTGAAATCTCCCTTGGGTATCTAGACCCCTATTGACCAAGACAAAAAACAAACAAATGGTTACTACTTTTCTTTTAGATTTAACTCGTTAACCTAGATATAGAAGGAGGGATAATTACTTGTCTCTTGAAGTTTGTCCTCATTGTTTTGTCCTTTGACCTCGTTGCTCCAATCCTTTTCAACGATCAAAGAGATCTGCAAAACAAGAAGAAAATATTTCTACTTCTACTAGATCTTGTTAGGTAGGAACTAAATCTATCTAAAACCGATTTAAGTTAAGCATAGGCACTATCATGAACAACATAGTGAAAGGAATATTCCAAGTTGATATATTATGAAAACATGAGAACTTACAACCTTTTTGCACTAGCGTTCCTTCAAGCTTCCAATACAGTCCTTGAATGCACTCTAAGGATGTTTCTCTTAAGATCATAAGTATCATATACACACTTTCTTCTCTCTCCACTTTCACCTTGGAATTCCCTCATTATATAGGATTTGGAGGCTTAACCACCATGGAGGAAATCACTCACTAGATCCACTAAATTGGGATCTCCAAGATTTTTAGGGAGAAAATATCTCTCAAGTATTTTAGGGAGAAAATATATCTCAAGGATTTTATGGAGGAAATATCTCTCAAGATCCATCGAAATAGGATATTGGTTTGAGAAAATATCTCAACCATCCATGAGATTTTCAACTTCTCCTTGAGATTATGAAACTAAACGTGAGGTGGATTCTCACACCAAATTAATTTCATTTTTTCAATAAAAATGACTAATACATGTGCACATAGTATTTTGACCTTAATATAATAAATTTATCCTCCACACTGACTAGGGATTGTGACAAACGTTCTTTCATGGTTTCAAGGTTGCGACACTCAATAAAGTGCATGCAAAACTTAGTAAGGTGTGTACGACACTTAANACAGTGGATTTGACCACTATTTAGTGTTCTATAGTCTTGTTTAATAATCTTGGACAATTTACTCACTTTTCCTATTCCAAAGATTCTAACCTTATGTTATTGTTGGTGTGCTATGAACCAAAAAAGGTCTATTTGATTTTATTAGCGCGTTGGTTGATTTTAATGGCTTAGTTACTTAGGAAGGTCCACATAGATGAAACTAATGATGTGTGAGACTTGACTCCAATAAAATGCAAAAAGAATGAAATGCAATCATTTTTTTTATGAATTCTATCTATGAGAGGAAGAAGAGTTATTTTCTTCTTAACAAGCACTCAATACCATGCAACTTTCCAAAATGATTCCAAACTATCAAAAAAATGTTTCTGAAATCCTAAAGAAAATACAAGACTAGCTATACCAAAACGAAATTCTTAAGAATGCAAAAAAAATCCCTTGTTTGATTGTATATGCAATGAAATATCTTCAAATGTAAAACTTTTATGCTTCCTATCTTTCAATGAGATTGAAATAAATCAATGTTTCTCCCAAAGGAACATGAAGCAAAAAGAAACTAAACAAAGTGCACTCAAAATTTTGATGAGAACTGAAGGAAACCAAGTGTGAGGCAACTTGTTCAATCAATGACTCAAAATGAAAAAGATGTGAAATCTAATCAGTAAGCAATTGCAAATAAACATAAAAATGGGATACGACCAATGCGTTCTGAATTCAAACAGGATCAAGGTTAACCTCAGTAAAGAGAACTCAATCAAAAGTCCTAACACAATGAATTTCAATTCCTAAATCCAAATCTTAGGTTCCAAAAAACAAAACAAGGCACTTGAAATTTCTCATAATCAAGAATTCAAATTGACAATGACATGTACAATCAAAAGGATTAAATTAGCTTAAAGTAGACATGCACACTTTGGAAATCTTAAAAAAAATAGAAACTCAAAAAAGATAATTGCATCACCTAATTACCTAAGTGCAATCAATTAAATCCAAGAAGAAGCATAAAATACTTTAATGCAAAAATCTGAGCAAAAATTTTGAAAAAACAGAGGCAAAGTAAGCTCCAAACTAGCCCGGGAAGGAGATCAATGCTCTTTCAAGAGGGAGACAGAGTGTTGAACAAGGATCAACACTCTCTAAAAAACTAGCAGGAAGCGTTGACAAGGTTTGTCAACGCTATGTGGGCCACTCTGGGGGAGTGTTGATGCCTGGAAGTGTTGGAACAACACCAAATTTTGCCCAGAAAGATTAAAAAAGTGCAGTGCTTGAATAACTAATCTTCCTAAAGATTGATAAGGAGAGTGAAATCTTAATAGAAACAAACAAAAGAAAGAGTAAAGAAAAAATCAAAGACTAGAAACCAAGAAGAACATGGTGTTCTCCCTAGTGGCGTCGCCAATTTTCTGTTACGGAATATTTCCCTTGCAAATAGGTGAAATATCCCTTGGGTATCTAGACCCCTATTGACCAAGACAAAAAACAAACAAATGGTTACTACTTTTCTTTTAGATTTAACTCGTTAACCTATATATAGAAGGAGGGATAATTAATTGTCTCATGAAGTTTTTCCTCATTGTTTTGTCCTTTGACCTCGTTGCTCCAATCCTTTTCAACGATCAAAGAGATCTGCAAAACAAGAAGAAAATATTTCTACTTCTACTAGATCTTGTTAGGTAAGAACTAAATCTATCTAAAACCGATTTAACTTAAGCATAGAGACTATCATGAACAACATAATGAAAGGAATATGCCAAGTTGATATATTATGAAAACATGAGAACTTACAACCTTTTTGCACTAGCGTTCCTCCAAGCTTCCAATACAGTCCTTGAATGCATTCTAAGGATGTTTATCTTAAGATCATAAGTATCATATACACACTTTCTTCTCTCTCCACTTTCACCTTGGAATTCCCTCATTATATAGGATTTGGAGGCTTAACCACCATGGAGGAAATCACTCACTAGATCCACTAAATTGGGATCTCCAAGATTTTTAGGGAGAAAATATCTCTCAAGTATTTTAGGGAGAAAATATATCTCAAGGATTTTATGGAGGAAATATCTCTCAAGATCCATCAAAATAGGATATTGGTTTGAGAAAATATCTCAACCATACATGAGATTCTCAACTTCTCCTTGAGATTATGAAACTAAATGTGAGGTGGATTCGCATACTAAATTAATTTCATTTTTTCAATAAAAATGACTAATACATGTGCACATAGTATTTTGACCTTAATACGATAAATTTATCCTCCACACTGACTAGGGATTGTGACAAACGTTCTTTCATGGTTTCAAGGTTGCGACACTCAATAAAGTGCATGCAAAACTTAGTAAGGTGTGTACGACACTTAATAAAGTGCATACAACACTTAGTAAGGTGCATACGACACTTGTGACGCTTAAGGCATGCAATAGATGTGACACCTAAGTGTGGCATTTTGGTGTGTAACAGTACCCATTTGACGTGTATATATAAATACATCCTTACACTTATTTCTCAATCAAATTCATCATTCATCTTATCTCTTTATTGATATTTCACTCTCAAATGTCTATTTATTTTCATAATCGGGTTTTATTGCTTACAATAGATAAAATGACCACCACTTTTTCATGATTAAATATAGAATCCCCCTGTGTTTTGAAAGTATAGGAAATAATGTATATCAAAAATTCCCTTCCATCCCATACATCTTAAAAGGGAAACCTCATTCCAAACCCTAGTGGGTAGGATTCTCATACAAGGAGGGATTTCCCTCTCATTAGGGAACATTTAAGGCAAACTAGTTGGATTTTTACCATTCTACCCCTCCCTTTTGAGCAACTTTGTTGGATCCTTTATGGAGGGTCTTATGGAGAGTGATCCAAGTCACTAGGACCAACATGAGTGAAATCATAAAGAACCAAACCGTGATGACTAAAAAAATGTAAGAAAATAATACAAGTCTCTCAAGCCATGTTGAGAAATGTGACCTCAAAACGAGAACTATGGCCTAAAAACCCCATATTTTTGCATAAAAAAAAACAAAATCAACCAACAAATAAAAAATTGGTGCTACCGGTCGCACTGTTTTTTAAACGAGGTCAAAATTGCAACATTTTTCAAACATGGCCTTCAAAATCAGACAGTAGCTCAGAAAAACCTTAAAATCAACACTTAAAAAAAATATGTTTCTGATTTTTTTTTTCTTTTCAAAACGTTAAAATTTTAGATAATTTGAAATGGTGTTTTTAGCACTTGGTACCATTAAAACAAAAACCTCAAAATCAACCATCAAATTGAAAAGTACTGCTACCGATAGCACCCATTCTAAAATTGGGTATAAAAATGACACATTTTTATAAAGTGGTAAAAGAACTCTATCATTACTATAAATAAAATCATAAAATCAACCCTTAAATGTTTACTTTTTAAATCTTATTATCACTCAAAGCACAAGGTAATACATAATGACATGAAAATATCACAATATACTTTAAAAATTCAACGTCATTTTTTAATATTTTTTTACTTTTAATAAAAAAAAGTAAATACGAGTTACATTGAATGAAACATAACTCATTTCTTAAAAGTATTGTTATATTGTGCATATTCAAAACATATGAGCTAATTAATTTTATTATGTTATCCATAATAAAAAACATATCATTCATAAAACATAACAAAAGATTCATAACTTAATGTAAGATCATATGTAAGTTGAATGCTCATTTCTAGTTACCATACAAATATCATATGGATCAAAAATGCATAAAATGTTTCATTCACTTATTTAGATTGACTCATGGTTTCTGAAATACCATCAGAGTCTACATTGTCTTAAGATGAATGATTAGATGAAGATGTAGATTATCCATACGCTTCTCTATTGTCGATGAATGCACCATCTGAGTCTACATGCATGCCCAACATTTGAGATGTCAAATTCTTTTTAGATCTATGACTAGGTTCAACAGAATTTCATCTTGCATTTATTTCTTGTAGCAACAACCACTTGATAATGTTTGTTGTTGGAGCGAAGAGTTACTCTCTTTGTCAAATTGAAATCATAAAAGTATGTCAAAATCATCTAATTTTAAGAGGTCAATGCCACAATGAGTTGTAATTTGACCCTTTATTTTTCTCTTTCTATTGACATGTTTCTCAACCACCATCTCTGGCTTGTACACACCATTGAATGGGTGTGTAATTGTTGCATATCAATGCACTTTAATTGCAACAACATCATTATTTTCTTTCTCAATCTTTATAACCTTTCCAATCCAGAATGGATTGTTAATGTTTATGCCATTATTATAGTTCTTTGCATTTCATAAGATAAGAGCATAATAAGAACAAGATCACTGAGAAATACACATCCACAATAGACACAGCATTTATCCTGGG
>JZKD02S1679849.1:121373-137320 GCA_000966675.3 Picea glauca | reverse complement strand
GGGAGATGAAGTTTTAGCTCATCTGAGAAAGGAAAGGTTTCCAAGAGGAACATATAATAAGTTGAAGATGAAGAATATAGGACCATGCAAGATCCTTAGAAAATTTGCAACAAATACTTATGAGATCGAGTTGCCAGACAATGTTGGGATATCACTGATATTCAACATTGCAGACCTGTATCTTTATAACATAGATGACGCAGGAGAATTAGATGACCAGGAAGAGATTCAATGGGAAGAACAGATGCCCATAGTAGAAAAACCTCAGATGGATAAAATTTTGGAACAGAGAGTTGGAAGGAAAACCAGAAGAAAGATGCACCCTGAATATTTAGTGAAGTGGAAGGATCACCCAGTGGAAGATTCAAGTTGGGTAACTGAACCTGATATTTTGAAGTATGGAAAAACAATGCAAGAGCTCATGGACATGAATCCATGAATATTTTGGACAGAGGAGTATGATGCATGAGCATCGCTATCACATCAAGAAAAGTGGAGGTGGAAACAAACTTGACACTTCATGCATTGAAAGAACCAAACCAACTTGTAACCATCTTGGTAGCGGTGTGGAGATTTTTTGAATTTCTCGTTAATTAAATTAGTTGTATGTAAATTCGGGCCACCATTTTAAATGACGGAGTGATTGTAAATATTTACACGACTGTAAAATATTACAGGTGTATGATATTTTCCCCAATTAGTTATTAGGTTGCATTTAATTAAGTTGAGTAGGTAACCGCTAGAGTAGAAGGTGATAGAAATTAGATAGAAGGAAGAGAGGGAGAGTTCTCTCGGTCCTTAGAAAAGTATTTTTTTTTTGTGTCTGTAAGAAGATAGTAGATGTAATCATGTGATTTTTTAAAATGAATAGAACAAAGGAAAATTCATCCAATTGTACAATGTTGATATTGTTTTATAGTTTTACTGTTCTTATGAATTTTGTGAATGTATGAAGTTCATGGTGAATGAATAATTGAATAAGTTTCAAGTGTTTCTCTTCTATAAGTTATGCAAGGAGTGCATACCGAACACAAGGAGTGCGTGTGTGGGGGAGTATTTTGACTCGAGGCTTAGAAGAGATAGCGTGGAACTTTTGTATGTAGAGTGTGCATATTAAGCACAAGAAGTGTGTATGTGAAGTCTTTGACTTGGAGAAAACATTGGAGAAATAATATGGGTTTTCTCGTAATACAGTGAAGAGGTCAGTTTCAAGGAGTGCACTAGACCAGGAATTGACTAAGTGTCGAAGAAATCCCTTTGAGGAATTCAAAGTTCGAAGGAAGAAAAAATACGGAGGATTTAGTGGGAGAAATCCTTCAGAAGAATAAATTTTGAAAGATGGACAAGATTAAGGGTTAAGATCCATGCGGGAGGAACTAAACCATTTTAGACCGTTAGATATTGGAGAAGTCATGCACTGATTAGTCACGAGGATCTTTCGAAATTTCATGAATTGAAAGATTGGAAGTGAAAATCTCTGGTACACGAAGTCACGAAGTGAATCTCAATTGTCGGTTGCGAGAGAGATAAGGATCATCGATTATCCCGGGAGAATTTGGAATTCATGAGTTGGTAGAAAGGAGGTGAGATATCACCCAACTTCATGAAACGCGAAGTCCCGAAATGCTCGAAGGGTTGAGCCCCAGGTTTTAGTCGGTGGTCACATGGAGGAGAAGCTTGCGCCTGGTGCTAGTTCACTCAAGTGGAGTTTCGTAAAAGGACCTATGGTTTTAGTCGTTGAAGGTTCCAAGTGGGGACCCGAAGGGCCATTTTAGCTTAGAATCTTGAAAGATCCTAGACCGGGAGGTCGTGCAACCCTTGGAAAGAAGGGGTTCTGCACCACCCAGGGCGTGGTATGCCAAGATAGATGGATATTTTATGAGCTTTGTGTTGCGCCTCTTCTGTCACCTTAGTGAGAAAAATAGAGGTGCTTGCAAGCTCAGTTGGGTCTGCTGAGCAGGACAGCTGCAAGGAAAAGAGTTAGGGAAAGAAATAAAAAATAACAATTAAAAAATAAACTAAGAAATGCAATAACAACTAAATTCATGAGCATAGGGACATAGAAACAAAAAGAACAATAAGACCCATGTCACCAATGCTGAGGCTGATCTATTAGTGAAAGAATACACCAAGAAGAAAGGAACTATGAGTCCCTTCTTCCTCCAAGGGAGGGCTCTTGGACCCCCACTGGCAAGCTCGTCTTACAACAAAGAAAAATGGAAAATGATGAAAGAACTCTTTGCAAATCCACTCAAGGGGTGAGTTGGATTGCCCAATGCAATGGTGCAAATATACTCTTGGTAAGGATGGAGTCCTCAAGAGAATAATGGCAGCATAAATTTGCTTTGAATTCCTTGAAAAATGAAGTGTATCCATGGCCTTTTTATAACATTCATTTGAGCTATTGTTCAACTGGTTTGTAGTGTGAAAAGAGGCTAATTAGGGCATTTCTAGGTCTTTGACCAGCCCTCCAGTCGAATCCAGTCCAGATTTGAGTGTCAAATCGGCTTGGGAGCTGAACCATAAGTGGGTGGGAGGCCGAACACTCTCATAAATGCGTCGTTTATCAGGTGCACGGATTTTTGCGATAACAGTTGCGTATCGTGCGCATGTGCGCGATTTTTGCATTCCTATTCCGCGCATGTACGCGCGCACCCAGTGTTTTCATAGCGCCCTTCATTTTTTCACTACTTTGTATAGTTTTTTGACCCTTTATGAATGATTTGGTTTTAATTCAGGTCCATGGATGACTTCATCACTGTTTGACGATGTTGAGTTCTTGTAACCATGTGCGGATGAAATTTCAGTGATAACAGATGCCCCCTAATGGATGAGGTTAGGATCATATGCATAGCCAAAATCCATCAATGTTTCTTCTATAGAGAGTGTTGTTGTAAGAGAGAGCAATAGTGGGATCGTCTAGAGCGATCCATTGGAGGGAAAAAGGAACCGGTAGGACCCGACCTTCCATGAGGCGTGTAAAAAAGAAAATTGTGTACAAACGAGGCGGGCATGCCCCATGCTCGTGTCATGTAACTCCAAAAAAAATGAATGAAGTGTTGGTGTAGACAACTACAATGCCCTCGGGGGAAGTCGTGATAAAGGTAGAAGACAATTCTACGGATGAACATACTCTAAATAGTATGCAGTGATCACGGTAATAAGTATCACCGATTATGTGGGCATTGATAGCCTAGCCAAGTTCAGAGGTCTTCGGCAAATGAAAGAACTAACTGCAATAGTCTCAAACTAAGACCCACCGTAACATGAGAAAGTGTTGATGTCAAATGTTAGGGGGGTCAACGACAGCAGGGAGCAATTGTGTTTCACCCTGTGCTGTCCGAGATCTCTCATTGGGTGGGTAATGAGAATCAAGATACTGTCGCCCTTCTGGAAAAATGTGTTGATGTCGACAAAAAGGGGGACACGACTCCCAGAAGAAAATGGCTTCATGAAATATACTAGGTGAGGTGAGGAAGTGGAGGAGGTACATGGACGAAGTCAAGATGTAGGAAGACGCAAGACTGCCCTTGGTTGGAGTATAGGTGAGATAAAAAGTGGCCCAACTGTTCAACGAGGTCAAGTGTCAGGGGGACGACAAGACCGGGGATAAGTTGTGCCAGAGGCGCGACAAGGTGAACAAATTCAGAGGGCAGAGGTAAGTGGTCTGTGGGATACTCTGAAGATATGGATGATGCCGACAAGGGTGGATGATAAGTAGTGCTCCAACCAAGGGTGACATGGGTTGCGGTTGGCCAAAAAAAAGGGGAGCAGGTCGCCAAAGGTGACGACAAAAAGATAATATAACGACTGGAAATAAAGGCGTTTGTACAATAAATAATGAATAAATGGGGAGAAGTGTACAAATACAGAAACGGGTGCCCCAGTGTGATATGGTGGGCCCGTGTAGGGCATAATTTGCTCGGATAACTAATGAAGGGTGGGGGCCCCATGGGTGGGTTTTTGTATGAGATAGGTGAAATGAAGGGAGTTTTGCAGATGGGTAGACGGATTGTGGATGAAATGGATGGTTCATGCTACTGCGGAGGTGAAACTCGACCATAGAACCGTGGAGAGATAATTTGGGAGTCCGTTGGGAAATCTAGCAAAATGAGGAGAAGGAGTATGTGGTGGATTCACGACATGATGTAAGACTATCGAGACTCCCATCCCTAAAGGGTTTTGAAAAACAACATGAGTGTCATAAGTGCCAAAGGGTGCTAGGAATGGGACAACTCATGTGGGTAAGAGTGCTACCAGGTGACAGTACCGAATATGCAAATGGAGGTGTGGGTACTGCAGAGCCAGGGATGGGGATCCTAGAGGCAAATGTCAGAGGGTGTGAATGGAAATGTAAGTGAGATTCAGAGGGAATGACTACATGCCAGTGATGAGTATATACCTGAAGGGGTTGTGTCGATGTATGATGACCAAGTACCCGCACACATGAAAACCAAATACCCGACGTGAACATTATATGAAGATAATCGAATAGATGAACATGTATTTGATAAGTACGAATATGTGTATGCATACCTGACAAGGGTATGAAAAAATGGCGTCCCGGGGGCTTAGGATGAAAAGAGGCCTAAAGACTGTGGTGATGTAGATGACGGGATGTTGATCTCGTGGCTGAAGATAGATCGAGAAATGGACACCTTGGGCTCCCGGAATGGTGAGTGGAAGTTTGACAAAAAGGCCTATATATAGCTGTAGGGCCCACATTGCCACCTCATTTGTACTTGCTCCTATAGTGATTGGACGAAAATCATTTAGAGGAGATTGTGAGATTCTGGGAGGACGAGGCATCCGATTGCAGATCCGCGAGCGTCAGGTTAGTGGTCTAATTATCCTGCATAGAATTAGGGTTTCATTTTTTGGGCAGAGGTTGTACGGAGGGTCGTACAGGGGTGGTTAGGGGTGTGGGCCCCACATGCACGGGAGATCCGGTAATAGGCGCGCACAAGTGTGCGCTTGTCCACCGAATAGACATGCATGCGAGCGTTGGTAAGGGGATAATGGGCGCGCACTATGGGCACGCTTGTTGGTTGAACAGGTGCGCACATGTGCGCGCCTATAGGTTGAACACCTGTATAGTGAACATGCGTGCCTGAGAGCGCACTTGTGTAGTAAACAGGTGCGCACAGGTGTGAGCTTGTGTGGTGAACAGGCGCGCATATGTGCGCGCCTGTGGGGTGTGTAGGCGCGCATGTGTGCATGCCTGTGGGTTGAAAAACCGCGCTGTGGAGGCAAGGTTGACGGGTGTAAAACGTGTCTTTTTGATGTTTTTGATTGTCCATGTGGCTGACTTAGGACGGTTTTATGTTGTGCAGGTGAGCTTTGTGCACGATGTCTATTGGTTGGCGAGAGCGGGATTGGTCCCAGCTGTGAGACGTCGTGGTTATTGAGGAGCCAGGTGTACGTGCGACTTTGGCAGCCTGTGGGCTGCTGAAGTTCTTTGAGTGCCCCTTGATACGGGCGCAAGAGTATCTCCTGCAGTTTCTTATTCGGATGTGGAGTCCGGACCTGCACTGCTTCATAGTGCGGGGAGAGCAGATTCCCTTCACTGCGGTGGAGGATGTGTATTTTTTGACTGAGCTCCCATTTTGGGGAACGCCCCTACCAGCGGAGCTAGTGCTATCTAGAGATACGCTGCTCGCGACAGTGGGTTGGAGATATTTTTCAGGGCCGAACTATATGTCCGGCACAGTTGTGAGCATTGGGGCGATGGATGCCCTAGTGCATCGCTGTATAGCAGTGATGATTGTGAGAGTGTATGGTTCATTGGCGATGCAGCGGATCAACGGTGGTCAACTGATGGTGAGGGAGAGAGTGTTGGCCGACGAGCATTTCGCCTGGGGGATGACACTGCATTCCAGGATAGTTGGGCAGCTGGACCACTGTCGGTCCATGGATACGGGAGAGTTTGCCTTCAGGTCCATTCTGGTGGCCTGGTTTCTGGAGAGGATGTCGATGTTGTGCCCTAGGATTCTATTGGGTGCGACGGGGGTACGAGAGCCACAACTGAGGCAATGGTCGACTGTGTTGCTTCGCCATGGTGGTGGTGAGGGTGGCCACTTCGTCACTGCAGAGGCGACATAGGTATGGCGGTAGATGTCGCAGATGATATTACGGTACCCCTATGTCGGGGTTGACTTCTGGGAGGATCCAGACATGGTGCTACCTCCAGGGGAGGTGTTTGACCGCCGAGGTATGTTGATGATGTTGATATGTATGCTTTTTTGTTTTTGAGATAGCATGCCCTATGTATATGATATAGATGTTGATACTTTCTTTTGTTTGTTTGTATGTGAAGATGTGGCACCTCGTGGGTGCGAGGTGGAGTTGTAGAGAGCGTTGACTCGTCAGGAGCCGGAGAGACTGCCATGGGGAGAGAGACGTCAGCGTGAGGACGCCGTGGTGTGACCAACTGAGTTGGAGAGGGCAGCGAGGAGGCATCGGTTTGATGACCCTGGTGCTGGGCCATCACATGCTCCTTCGACGGCTGCCGGAGTGGATTTTGAGGACATATGTCATCGTCTGGAGACAGTGTTACAGGATGTGCCTGAGGGCATATGGTCTTGCATCTAGGATGAGGGTATCCTGGAGCAGTGCGTGGGGGTTCCACTGCCATGTCGGGCCATAGTACGGCGAGCAGCAGTGGATGGTGTGACGATGACCGGACGACTGCCGCCAGGGCAGGAGGGACCGGTAGGGGGATGACCACCACCACCTGAGGGAGAGGCAGGTGGTGGCGGGCCGCCACCGGCCGAGGGAGGAGCAGGCGGTGGTGCTCTAGAGGCTCCATGAGTGGTGCTCTATGTATTGATGTATATATATATATTTTTATATAGGTTGGTGAGCCCATTTTTTACCGAGGTGCTTCATTGGCCTGCGGATAGTTGTATTTTTGTATGTAAATATTTGGATGGCACTGTGGACCTTTTGATATATACATGAGTATACATTTTTGAGATCTATGTGGTGTTTACATGTGTTTTGTTAATGTATTGATGATGTCTAATCTATATATGTGATGATAGTTTGTGTTATATGTTTATGTATGTGTAGAGGTAGCTTGATGTCATATATGCCAGTCTAACACAATATTAGCTAGGTTATCCGTGATTTGATTCAATTGTATTGGAATATGTGTAAATGTAATGGAATCAAAATGTCGAGATAAAAGTCTAACTTGCAGGTATTTGTGAAAGAGGCAAGGATCACAGACGCAGTACACATTGTTGAGTTGGAGTACGACGAGTTGAGAGTCGAGGAAGACGCTAATGTGACGAATACGATGATGCTGGGCATCGGCCAGGAGGCCGATGACAACGGTGTATTCAGCTTGGTTGTTGGTCGCTGAACCCAAACATATGCCCCTCGAATGGAGCATTTCATGTGAGGGGGTGTAGAGAGCCCAAGCAGTCGAAGCGAGATTTTGTGTCCAACGGCTGGCACCGTCGGCGTAACCGATGTGGTAGGCTAGTGGAGGAAGCATCTGCCAATAGCACAAAGGATAGTTTTAGACGTGAAGGATGGAAAAAAGATTAAAAACACTATAAAAGAAATAAACTAAAGTAGAATGACTACGTTTAAGCGTAAAATTTCTTTAGATACAACCCGTTGACAGGTTCTTTGAGAGAGAGGCCTTCAGGGGAGGTCAGGATGTATGCGCCTTTGGTGAGGCAATGTTGGATAATGTATGGGCCATGCCAGAGTGACTCAAATTTTCCATGGCCAAAGGTATCATGAGCGATATCGTAAGCCAGGACGAGGTCGCCTTCCCGAAATGAGCGAAGGTTGACATGTCGATCAAAGGTAGCCTTGGATCATTTTTTAGCTGCCTCGTTGTTTTGTAAGGAAGATTGACGATCTTCATCCAGAGACTCTAAGTTCAGCAAGCACTGCTCCATTGGAGCAGTGTCGGGTAATAGCTCAATTGCGGTGCGTAAGGTGGGAATTTCGCACTCGATGGGAAGAGTGGTCTCGACCCCATGGACTAGATGAAATGGTGTGAAACTAGTAGTTGTTTTCACAAACGTATGGTAAGCCCATAGCGCAGAAAATAACATATGATGCCAATTGGTTTTATGTTTATTAACCGTGCGCTGTAACATGGTCTTGAGGAATTTGTTAAATCCTTTGACCTGTCCGTTAGACTGCGGGTAATATGGTGAGGCAAACTCGTGAGAGAATCCTAACCGAGATGAGAGTTCGACGAATATCTCATTCTCGAAGTGTTTCCTGTGATCGAAAACGAGTTGGAGTGGTACTCCAAAGAGGGATATGACGTGGTTAAAGAAAAAACGTGCTGCAATGTCAGCGGTGTTGTTGAAGGTGGGCATAGATTCTGCCCATTTGGTGAAGTAATCGATGTCGACAACAATGTATTTGTGACCATTGCTGGAGGGGGGATTACAAGTCATGAAGTCAATGCCCCATTTACAAAAAGGGCCGATAGCGATGACGGGATGAAGAAGGGCGGGGGGAGCTCAGGCTTTATTGGCGTAGAGATGACATTGCTCCCATTGTTTCACGGCGTGAATGCAATCGTGGAATAAGGTAGGCCAAAAGTAACTGGCTCGGATAATCTTCTGAGCAGTGGATATGCCCGAAAGATGGCCCCACATGTGCCGCTGTGGCAATCGTTTAAGACTCTATCGGCCTCATCAATAGTCAGGCATCGACGAATAATGGTGTCGACTCCCCGCCGGTATAGGATGTCACCGATGAGGAGGTAGCGGGGGGACTGATGGCGAATACGACAATGATCATCGCGTGAAAGGTGGTTACCGAACTTTTGAGTTCGGAGGTAGACTAGGAGGTCATCGTACCAAGGATCATCCGAAGTGATGTAAAAGAGATGTTCTTTAGGAAAGTCGGTGTTGACGGGGGTACTGGTGGTGTCAGAGGGGAGGGCCGTGACAAGTTTGGCGAGAACGAGGGCCTTCTTACTCTTAGGTGTTGAGAACTCGAGGTCGTACTCCTGAAGGATAACTATCCATCAAGAAAAATTTTCGTTAACTTTCCGGCGATTGAGAAAGTATTGCATAGGGTTGGAATCCGCGACGACCTTTGTTGTGTGAAGCAAAATGTAGGGGCGTAGTTTCTGGACTGCGAGGATGACTGCAAGAGCAAGTTTATCTTCATGTTTATACTTCAGGGGTGGCCCTGAGAGGTTTTTACTAATGTAATAAATGACATGCTCATGATTGTCATCACCTAGCTGGACGAGGACTCCTACTACTGATACAACTGATGCTGATACATAGAGGATATAGTCGTGATTGTAGTCAGGTGCACTGATTAAAGGTGTGTTCGAGAGTGATGTTTTAAGATCGTCAAATGATTGTTGGGCATGGTCGTTCCAGTGAAATGGGATGTCGTGATGTGGTAAGCGAAGGAAACCATGTGTGCGTATGGCGTAGTCTGGGACAAATTGTCGTAGAAAGTTAGCTTTGCCTTGTAGGCTTTGTAGTTGACGTAAATTTCAGGGAGGTGGAATTTCAGTGATAGCTTGGAATTTGAGGGGGTCCACGGTAATACTGCTTTGGGAAATGATAAATCCGAGGAGGCGCCCTGCAGTGACACATAACACACACTTGAGCGGATTCAAGTGGATATTGTACTGACGACACCGTTGAAAGATGATTCGTAAATCATCAATATGTTGGGTGCATTTCTTGGATCGAGCTGTGAGGTCGTCCAAGTAGGCGAGGATGATATGAGCCAGATCGTGAAAGATGTATGTCATAGCCTGCTGGAAAGTTGCGCCGGCATTCTTTAAGCCAAAAGGCATGACACGATATGCAAAAGTACCCCAAGGGGTAGTTAATGCGGTTTTATACTGATCGACGGGGTGAATTTGAATCTGATTATAACCAGAGAATCCATCCATAAAGGATAGAGCCTCGTGGCCTGCGCAATCGTCGATAATTTGATCGATGAAAGGCGTTGGAAAGTTGTCTTTGGGACATGCGTGATTGAGATCGCGAAAGTCTGTGAAAACGTGGATAGTGCCCTGTTTTTTGTTAACGGATACAGGGTTGGAAACCCATGAGGTATAGGCGATGGGGTAAATGAACCCAACAACGCATAATTTTTCAATTTCGGCTTTGATGGCCGAGACTTTGGATGGGTGTAGTGGTTGTTGTTTTTGACGAACTGGTGTAATGTCAGGCCAGGTGTCGATGCGATGTTCGACGATAGAGGGATCAAGGCCAGGCATTTTCGTGTATGACCAGGTAAAAATATCCTGATATTCTTGGAATAGGGCTTTATATGCGGTGATTTCCTGAGGAGTGCAAGCAGATCCAATGATGATTTCCTCGACGATGCCATTTTTAATGGAAATGTCGATTTTAATGGTTGGGGAAATGTTGGCCATGTTTCCTTCTTCAAAAGCATCAGGGGAAAGAATGGGGTTTTTGGACTAGTTGATAGGCCCTGATGGGATAAAATCCTTAGTTTCGACCGTGTAAATGGGGTGTTGGTGAGGAGGCGCGGAGGCTTCCTGTGGAAAAAAGAGTGCACAGTGGTGTAGCGCATCCCAGAGATAGTCTAGGTGGTTTAACTCTTTGAGTATTTCTTCGTTGCATTGGAAGTGACGGGAATACAAGGGGTCATGAGGAGTGATATCGGTGACGGTGGTCGTGTGGTTGCCCCCTGGTGAGGAAGAAGCAGGGGGAACAATGTTAGGAGATGGTGAGGGTTCACTCAACATAAACCATATATTGAAGTACTGAGGAGTACCCGTAGTAGTTGGGTGTAAAATGTTCGTAGGGGAATGAGCAAGAGAGTTGGGGGGATTGGGGGGTGAATCCTCAGATAAGTCATCTAAGAACCATGGAGGCGTTGGAAGGGCCTCGGGTTCGGGAGAAATCACATGAAGATCTGCTAGTGATGAGGTAATGTCAATTATCGACTCTGCGGGCCGTTGAAGCAGGGTCAATTGGCGTTGCCTATATTCAAGGATCATAGGACATTGGTATGTAAAATGAGATAATGAGTCACAGAGAGAGAAAGGGCATCTCATACGTTCATTGACTGAAGTGGTGACATAACGGATGTCAGTGATATTGGTGGAGGAGGACGTAGCAGGAATGGGGTTGCTTTGGAAGCTCTGGCATACTGCGGCTAATGTCTGCCGTAAGCGTGGCAGTGCTGGACAATGGTGGGTATAATGGCCATATTCTGAACATATAGCGCAAGCGAATTTGGTCTGCAACCCTTTACTACTGGAATGGAGGGTGGTAGTGGCAGGACTAGCTGTAGTGGCGAGTGGTGGGGGAGTGTGATTGAGTGGAATCAAATTACATAACTCTGGTAGAGATGGGAAGTTGTTGGTTTGGTGTCCCTCTTTCTCACATAGTGCACAAGGAGGTTGGATGCATGGAGGAAGTGGAGCTATGGGATCCTTTTTCTTTCTCCTGCCCCCAGCTGTGGAAAGGGGGTTAGTGAGTGGGGGTGTGGTGGGAGTAAGTATGGGATTCATCATGGGGATTCCTTCTTTTGGGGGGGGGAGGGATGGTCGAGGGACCATCTCTGGTGGGTGTAAATACCAAACTAGGATTGCGAACACCATATTAGGTAGTGTGAGCATTGCGGCTACCTAAAAAGCTTCGATGCCTGGTGGAGGGTAAAAGAAGGGAATTTGGGTGATGGCTTGGGGAACTATCTCCCAAACTGGAATATGTCCTTGGGG
This sequence comes from Picea glauca, assembly GCA_000966675.3. Taxonomy (NCBI): domain Eukaryota; kingdom Viridiplantae; phylum Streptophyta; class Pinopsida; order Pinales; family Pinaceae; genus Picea; species Picea glauca. The sequence continues at coordinate 125,613 of JZKD02S1679849.1, read as the reverse complement.
AGAGGTGGAATCGTGGACTGGTGGGGTCAACGAGTGTGCAAGAGGTTCTTGAGGGGGGAGTGTTGCGACAAGTGGGACGTCAGATATGATAGAAGCCTCGGTAGGAGGAAGGGTATCCTCTGTGTGAGTGTCGTTAGATGATACAACACATACTTGATTGGAAGGATGAAGGAGTGGTGGTGCTCAATGGTAAGTTCCTAACAAGGATGGATCTTTGAAAATCCCAAGACCCATCTTGACGAGTGGGTATGCGTCGTGGCTTGTGTGAATGAGAGGAAGAATGTTATCGATGTTGGCAGGTGGATTAGGCTCGTAATGTGAGACTTGGTCAATGGTAACGATCTTCCCATTATGAAGGAACTTCATTGTCCGAAAGACGGAAGATGCCACTACCTTCATAGCGTACATGTAGCTACGACCAAATAGGATATTATAATCGAGTGGGGTGTCGTTAACTTCGATGTTGATGAGAATAGTTTTTCCCCCGAGTTCGACGGGGACATTTTGGAAGAGCCCTTCAGGAGACGATGGTCGCCCATCATAAGCTCGTAAGGTGATGGAAGAGGGTATGAGTTTGGGGGAACCAAGCTTCTGCCATACCGTTTTGGACATAATGCATGTAGATGCACCTTCATCGATGATACCCCGATGAACTGTGATGTTCCGTATTTTTACTGGTATTTGAAAAGCGATCAAGGCGGGAAGGTGAGGTTCTCCACTGTCAATATCAAAGGTAATGAGTCGGGTATCTGTGGGGTCGAATGCACCCCAAGGTGGAAAGTAATGATTTCCACTGAGTAGGATAAGTCTGGAGGACCTCCAAAACTGACATGGCAGCCGGGGATTGTGCTAAGTCATCTACCAAACTATAGTTATGAGCTTCCCTAGCCTGTGGGTTGTGGACATTCCTGCATAATGGGATGTGAGGGATGTGAAGCAGTGGTTCGGCGGAAGGACGAGGAATCACTAATGAGGGTCCCATCGGTGTAGGGTTTGTCTCTGGAGGGATAAGAGGAAACTCAGCAGGTGCATGATACTGACGATTACGTGTTTGCAGAAGGATTTCTTCCTCACTAGTGAGGAGAATTGTGCGATCTACTGGATTGTTGGGGTTGAGGTATGGTCCTACCTGAGATGGAGGATGTTGTGTGTTCTGTTGGGTGTTTATCACACCTTGATGTGGAATGGGATTCTGTAGCATGGCAGGAGGGGGTTGTTGTATGTATTGTTGTGGTGCCTGCTGAGGGGCAAGTGGTGTTGGAGGATGGGGAAGACTACCAGAGTCTTTCAACCGTTTGAAATCAGCGATTTGGGGGCAATGATGGGTGTAATGGCCGAACTCACCACAAAGGGAACAAGGAAATTTGGTTTTAACATTATTGTTATTTCTCCCTTGGCGTCTATTACTATTGCCCCCCTGGGGGTTTTGATTCCCTTGGTTCTGGTTGCCCCCAGTGGATTGGTTCTGCTGGGGTTGATTCTTTCCTTGACCTGGGTTGTTGTTGTTCATGTTCCATCCTTTCTTCTTGGTATTTTTCGACAGATGGGTTGGATTGGCCGTATTCAGCTGTTCGAAATTTTGGTATTGCTGAACGACAGAGGGTTGAACAAAATTCACCCCTGCATGAGGATGTGGGGGAGCCATGGGTTGTGGGGGACCAGGAAATGCGAAGTACAGATTCTGTGGTGGGAACAATCCATAAGGTACATAGGAAGGCGTAGTGATTTCGCTAGTACTATAAGCGGAGGTAGAGGGGGTACCAAAGTTCGTTTGAATAGGTGGATGTATGGGAGGTGCCGACGGTGGTCCACTGATGGGTGGAGGTATCGCAACAGGGTATGGTTGTTGATAAGGAGGTGGGGGGTAATAAGAAGTGCCCCCGTATGTCGATGGGTATTGAGGTGTTCCATACATCAGTGGTGGTTGGGGTTGTGGACCATGGTGAGTGGTGGTACCAATTAGTCCGTCTGCTGAGTGAGACATCCCAGGTTTGTCTTGGCCAAATGGCACAGGTTTTGGAAGATCGTGAAGTACAATGTATAAGTACCCTGACTGTGCATAGATGAGGTCATATTGTTGGGCCTTACTGATGGCTTCCTCTTTATATTGAGGGAAGGTGGAAGCTACATCCTTACCGAGGAGAGAGACAAGTGATCTAAGAAACCAGTCGAGACACTGTTGCTTGGTGGTTTTTTCTTTGCACAAACTACGTTGCCTACGCCACTCATGAATGTGGTCAGCGAGATGTGTGGCTGAGGTTTGTTTGAAATTAGAAAGTAGTTCTAGACCATTGTCATGGCGGATTGGTAATTGGAAGAAGGTCAAGAATTTTTTGGCCAAGGACTCAAAAGTTGTGTGGGACCCTGATTTTTCTTCTACATACCATTTGGCCGATGGTCCAGTGAGTGTGCATTGAAATAATCGCAGTCTGATGGAATCATCCATAATGCTATTGGAAGGACACCATAGGTGAAAGGTCATGACATGGTTGGCAGGGTCATCGCCTGCCTTTCTTTCGAACTTTGGTATGTCCGAAGGTAATTTGGTGGGCATTGCAAGCCATGTGGGAGCATGCAATATAGGATCGTTGGTGAGTTTGTTGAGATCTGGTATGTTGAGAGAGGCCAAATATGGCATCTGCAGTGGGGGGGGGAGGATTAGCTCCATCCATGGTGTGAACGTGTTGTGAACCTGACCTTTGAGGGGGGCTAGGTGGGTTGGTGCTTCCCCCTTGAGAGGAAGTTGGTCCCCTGCTTCCATGTAAAGGAGAGTGAGTGAACGGATGACCTTGGGAAGTGGACCCAAGTAATGTAGAACCAAGCAAAGCTGATACTAAAATAGTAGCACTCACAAGAGTGTGTGAAGGAGGTGTCGATGAGTGGGAAAGACCAGACATTCCCCCTAAGATAGGAGGGAGGTTTAGCAAGCGTCGTGAATGACGGGGGTTCTGTGGGTCCCCTATGATGTCCAACTAGCTGTGTGAATGTGTGCAAAGAGTGGTGAGAGTAAGATAGAAACAAGAGCCTTTGCATAGAATGTTACACAATATATATATCTAAATCAAACTGTAATCAGAGGTGCATCATACATAAAATGTTTTTGAAAAAGAAGCATATATGTGGGTAAGTGGGTTTTGTCCGCGTGGGGAATCAAAAAGAAAAAAAATGCTTGTGTCCTAGAAGACATAACGTCCTTCCTCTCGAATAGCACTGGACCTTCCAATAGTACTCAACAGTGGGGTCTGAAGTCACTAGAGGAGAAACTAGTGAATGATGAAATAATTAGTTATAATGAGGGGTAAAGGGGGCATATCCCAAAAGAGCTGGCGATATTTCTCAATAGCCACACAAAATACAATCAAGGTGAAATTGTAGCCCACAATTGCCACTTGGGTAGATGTCCTAAAATTTGGTCACTAGGTACCTCGGTCAAAGTGCGGCATTTAGATTTTCAGCCTAAGAAATGGGTCACGGGCTGGATCCCGTCCAAGAGGTGGGTGCCTCAAGGGGGGATGCACAGAACAACTGGACCTCGGCCTTCAACCCTTCATGGGTATCTCCCTACCTTACGGTATTAGGAACACTTGACTTGAAGGATTTTCAGTTCCCTATTTGACAACTTCTATGGTTTTGACAATGTGAGAACCAGATAACGAGGAGTTATTTGGATGCCTATCCCCGAAATCCTACCTAAACTAAAAAATTTATGTTGGCACCTCCTGTGGAGGAAAACTTTAGTGAGTTTTTTAGAAAGATTTTATATGTAGTTGTTTTGGGAGGTTGGGGGTGCAAACCAACCTCGTTGATTAAAAATGGGAGTGGATAGTTTCGTCAAGAAAAGGGTGGGGTATTTTCGGAATCCCTTTGGATGAAACTTACTTTTACCTCCATGTTTCAAGAAGAAGCTATGTGAGTGATAAGTGACTTTTGTGTGTGAGTGAAAGTGTGCCAATTTTTAGTGAATTAGATGTCACCTTGTTGCATGTGGACTTCGCTTGGTCCTTACAAGTGTTTGATCACCTAATTAACTAAGTGCCTTTGGTACAACCTTGCGTAATTCAAAAGTCCTTAGGAAGATAGCATGTGGACATGTGGTTCCATTACTATCTCTTTAACTCCCTATTTTGATGTAATCTAAGAAAATATTTGAAACTATCCTAGATTGATCATGTGGGCATGTATGGGCCCGTTACAAAACCTTTAAACTTCCCTAGTGATTTGATCTAAGAAAGCAAATTTC
>JZKD02S1679849.1:98620-118219 GCA_000966675.3 Picea glauca | reverse complement strand
TGGTTTCCAACCTTATGGACTATTAAAATATTTCGTTGTGGAGTTAAAGGGAAAAGTCATTTTTGTTGACATTGAAGTGGTTGGCTCACCTTTAGATTACAATTTATTGCTTGGTCCTAGTTGGTTCTATGCAATGACTGTCATCGCTTCTTCATTCTTTTTCATTTTACAATTTCCCCATCAAGGAGAAATTGTGACTGTTGACCAAATTGATTATTGCACTCTAGATCCCCATAATTCTTCAAAGAATAATATCCCTTTCCTAGGACATTCTGATCTTAAGTATGAAATTTTGGGAGTAGGTCTCCTCAATTATTCCTCACTCATGGGATTTTTTCCCTTACCTCCCCCTCATCCCCCACTTGAGGTTGACACATTAAATATGATTATGGATACAGTGCAACTATCCTCTGAATAGTTTAATCCTTGAGTAGTTCCTATCCTAGAAGACTCTCATCTGCCACAAGATTTGGTACCTAAACCTTCCCTTCATCCACATGTTTCCATTTATCCTCTTTCTTCCTCCCTTTTTAGTGAACTTATCGCTATTAGTAGCCAGGAGTCTACGTGAGTGCATAAGAAAAGTCGGCAGATGAACCAAATCTTAGGGGGCATGTCTCCAACCTCTGGGCATCATACTGAAGTTCAACTGCCAACTTATTATAATGATGTTGGGGGAAAAGTACCAACCTCTGAACACTATGTTGGGAAAAAAACCCACCAATAAGTATCGATCAAAGTGCCAACCTATTGACATCATGTTGGGAAGAGGCTCGTTCATGGGTATTACACCGAGCATAGTTTATTCTCGTTTTCAAGCTCGTTAAAAAATGAAACCGACTTCAAGAAAATTTCTTGTTTTTGTTTCAAGATCATTAAAAAATGAAACAGAGGACTTTGAGAAAAGTACCCATTTCTGTGTCAATCTCGTTAAAAAATGAAACAAAGGATTTCAAGCATAGTTTCATTCTTTGTTTCAAGCTCATTAAAAAATGAAGCGAAATACAAGCATACTTCGTCATTCCTCAAGCTCGTTAAACCATGACGAGTTTTCTTTTGAGTGGTAGTTTACCCCTTTTTTGGCCTCCTAAGAATAACTACGAAAAGGGTATACTCTAGTCAATCATGACTAGAAGAGTTATCCCTTGTATTGTTTTACACTTTTTTGGGCTTGGGGGACTAAATTTATGAAAAATAACACCCGTGGAGTCATCTTTAAAATCTTTTCAGACTCTCTAAACATGAAAAGACCATCAAGTTTTCCTTCTTTGGACTTGTAAAACATGCATTGAAGGACCCATATGGGGTCAAACCCCTCCTTCATCAGGTTCGTTAAACATATGATGAGGGACTCATCAAATATGGGCTATATCGAGGATCTGTTATCCTCCTCAAGCTCATTTAAAAAAGAAAGAGGTACTCACCATTCATGGTGGGAGAAAAATTGAAGGAAGTGGGTCAAGTTTTTGGAAATCATGATGGAAGTTGTATGATGTCTCCCCTGAACATGGCACCTTTTTGTGTCTCGTATTACAGTTGGATAATCTATTTGTCTCGTACTTGTTTGCATCTCATCTTATAGTTGGATAATTTGCTTGTCTCTAAGTCATACCAATTCCATGAGTCCTCTTACCCCTTCAACTCACCCGAAGAGTGATTTGATGATCGTCACACTATGTTTTGGTCTATATCTTAGTCGATTCAATGCTTCCAAGTCACTTTTCGTGCCACATGTTCAAGGGAAGTTTCATCTCAAACCAACCGTTCTGTAGTATTATCCATTTTCATCCTCATGTCAGTACATGTTCATTTCATATCTCATCTTATATCACTTTCATGTGTTATTTTCATGTTGATGATGGGGGAAACATCATGCCTCTCCTTCGATGAGTTTTTTCCTGTCGACTTCAACACATTATCTGGGAATTAGACTTGGAAATCAGTTAGTACCTTGGAGCCTGCATGCCTCAATGACAGGTTTCCTCACCTTCAACAATAGGTTTACTCCATTGACCTCTAATCGAATGATTCCACATATGTTCAATTTCAACTCATTTATTCACATTCATTGGAATGTACCAGGGTACGTTGGGAGTCATAGTTATCATTGCTGATTTCTCTTGCACTTGTTAATGATATACATTAATGAATGGTAATCAAGTGGTTTCTACCATGTTCGACATCAAGTCATCTATTCACATGGCTAAATTCATACTATTTCGATATCGGGATGAAGACCTTGGGTTGGGAGTTCTCTTTGTTATGTGCTTTACCCAGGCTGTGATGGAGATCATCTGAATATGTAAGGGATTCCACTACACTCATTCTACTGGAAATCTCACTGATGTATATGTTGTCACATAGATCTACTTTGTATTGGTTTGTGGCTATGTTGTTTTGTCATATCATAGCTTCACTATGTATTATTTTGTGGCTCTGACTTAATCATGTCATGGAGGTATGGATCCATATTGTATCTTTGGTGGCCATATCCTTAGTTAGTACTTTCATGGATCTGTATTGTACTCGTCAACGACCATGCTTTGAGTCAGTTTATACGAGTATGGGTAATCCCACCTCGAGGATGATATATGTTTATTGTTTTATGTTTGGTTGCAGCTTCCACCCAACTTTCCTATTCCATTTCCTTGATGCACATATTTTTGTAAAGTGTTTGGGCCATCAACTTCTCTTCTGACCTCACACTTTAGGGGGCATCTGTTACACACCAAAATGTCACACTTAGGTGTCGCATCTATTACACACCTTAAGTGTCACAAATGTCATAAAGTGTCATATGTGTTAGAATTAAAGAGATGTGCTCATTTTTCCATAGACAATATATCAATATTTTCACCCAACCATAGGCACAAAGGCCACCCCCGAGCACCTTAACCTTGGCATACATGATAATTTTTGTAGAAGACCAATATCCACCAAGGATAGCACACCTTTCTCCAAGGGTAGCGCACCAAGCAAGAATAACCAAAAACCAAGAAGAAAGTCCAAACCATAACCAAGAGACCAATTCCAACCAAAATCCAAAATCCCAGTTGCAGCTGCACTCCCTCTCCAAAATCGTGCACCGCTAGTCTTATGCAGTTGTGAGTGGGTGAGTGTTAAATGAGCTCTACAGCCCTCTATTTATACTACTCTATCTCACCTGACTAGGCCAAATTCTCTTTCTAGAGGATAATAACTGAATATTAAATGTACTCTTGAGCTGACTTGTCTTCTAAGGTTATTATCCAACATTTTAGGGTTTCTCTTGCTTCCCGAAATATTCTAGTCTCGTCAAAGGTTACACTTAGAGGTTAATACCTCCCACAACTACCATAATATCAACACTCCCTCCCAGCTAGGGAGGTGTTAAAAGAAATGGTATTGAGCACAAACATGTCATTCAACTGGTAGCTTCATCATAGCCACATAGGTTATCTCATGATCACGTAGATCAAATCACAAGAAACATCATCACTATCAGTATCATTTGATAGCATCTACTGCATCATCTCTCAAATCCATAATCCATTTGAGTAATCAGGCATGATGTTGAATAAGTCACTCACTCCACATAGTGAATCAAGGATCATTCTTCTAATCTGGACATATGTCCTAGAAGAATGACTGTCCCAACAGATGTTGAAAGCTACACCATGGGCTACAGATACTATTCCTATAGGAATGTCAGTCTAGGACTATTTTCTAATCAGATCATATGTACCATAGAGATCTGTATCTACCTATATGCCTTAGAAAATATCGGTCCTGAACCATTTTCCTAATCAGACCACAATCTATTCCTTAGGAAAATACCAGTCCATGACATGTCAACAAACTGTCAACCTGGACCATTCTCCATAGAGAGAATGCATGTCCACCAATAATATGTTATTTCTAGAATCATTCTCCTCCTGGAGAATGTTTTTCCACCAACACACTGACTATCCATCTAGCTAGAAATCAACTCCAACACTAGTGGTAGTCTCCATGGCACTCAAATAGTATATTGATGCTAAAATTCCATCCAATAGAGAAAAATTGTGTCTATCCATAGTAGTATACAACTACTATCCAGTGGTACACAACCACTCCTAGTAGCACACCACTACTAACCAGTGACACACATTCACTACTAGTGGATCACATCCACTACAATAGTATACAACTATTCTCTAGAGACGTACAGTCTCCACAAAAATCATATCATCTGATATCAACCTGCATAAACAATATCATGATACAAGATGATTCATCTGGGCCATTATTCCACTTACATCATTGATATCTAGAAGAGCATATGCCCTCAAAAAGTAAAACATCAGCCATGGTCTATCTGGACTATTATTCCCAAGCACAGAAGAATAATTTTCCCTAATTTCTGAGCCTGGACCATTCACCTAAATGGGCCATTCCTCCAGAAATAATCATAGTGCAACTTGGAGAGAATGAATCTGCCCTAGGGAATTCTTGTCCTTGATTTTTGAACATGGACCATTCACTTAACTGGGCCATTCCTTCAACACCAATCACAGTTCAACCTGGAGAGATCGAGTCTTCCCTAGGGAATGACTATCTAGACCATTTCCTATGGAAATAATTTTCATGCGCTAACCTCCAAAACAGACCATTTTTTGAAACTGCTCACAACTGTGAACTTCGAAAGAATGACTTCCCGGCAAGGAAAATCATTCTACTTTACCACTACTTAGAGTGACTTCCAAGAAGAATGACTATCCTACATCATTCCCCCACATTGGCCACAAGGGGAATCACTGTCTATGGTACATCAAAAATATATCATACCATTTTCAATACAAAAATGACTATCCGATCTGGACCATTTTTCGAACTAGAAAAAGATTGTCCTTCAAAAATCTCAAACCACTTTCCAGACTGGAAAGGAACTGCCTAACCTGGACCATTTTCTGAAATGGAAAATGACTTCCCATAAATCAATAACATATCACTTCTCCCTCAAAACCCGGGAGTAATCACTTTCATTTTCAATAAGGAATTTGTCTCCCCGAGCCCCAACTTGTCCTTTAAGTACATAAACTTTTCATATTGGATAGAGGATTTACCAAAATATCTGTTATCTCCTCATCTGTGGAGATATACTGGAGAACCACTTCTCCCCTATGGAATTTATCATGGAGAATATAATGCTTGATCTCATTGTTCTTCAACCTATCATGGAACATTGAGTTCTCTGAAATATTCACATACATTTTTTTTATCACAACTTCCTTCCATTCCTTATGATTGACTGCTTCTAGTGGATTCAAACTAGTTCAATTGGTTTTTCATAATTTTTCTTTCTTTCTTGGAATCTTCATGTTTTTCTTCAATGTTGGATTCCATGGAATATTCTATAGATTACATGCCCTTCTTTCCTGAAGGCTCCAACCTTCTGTCATAGGAACATAAATGTAGATGGACAACCAAGGATATTCAAGGCTTATTTTCGAAGAATACTTCTTCTAGAGTTAAGTTGAACACGTGCTTCTTATCATGGTTGTTACTTCCAATGAAGAACGTGGACAAATACTTAATGGCATTCATAGATTCTTCAATGGATCATATCATTGGGGATTATCTCCCTCCTAATCCTAGCTTCATGCCTGAATGAGCAATATGCGTGCTCTTATTTCGGAATTATGTTATCATCTCCCTCCATCTAAGAGAGTCCATGATTTCATCTATTGCATCTCTCTTTTCTTTCTGCAAAGTGTCATAAGCATGTTCTACTTTCCTTTTGATTCCTGGTTTCCTTCGAGTCTGAATCGTCTGAGTCTCTTTAAGTTTATTTCTATATGTTATAATTGCTTTCCATCTGGCAATTGTGTCATCCTTATAAAATTATTCTATGACAGCTTCCACAAGGATTGTTCATCAAACATATTTCACAAGGCACCTACCTAGAACAAGAATAAAAAGAGAAAAAAAGAAATATATATCTATGGGAGATGTTAGTTCAACTTGCAAACAAGTACACTAAGCATATATATCAATAGTATTCATACACAATCAAGTATTCATTGCACCTAGCAATAATAGAATCTTTCAAAGTCTGCTTTCACAATTTGTAATGTAGCAACTATCACCTTTGATATACACAAATTTGAAGGTTAATAACTTAATCAAACCTGGAACATGAAGCCTCAATTGCTATGGAGGGTGTGCTTGTTCTTCTCAATGCACTGAATTCAAGATTGTATCATGGAAAATATATCTAGTACTTTCCCTACAAACACACTCATGTTTTGCTAGATGATATAACTTAGATAGTATATACACGTGCATACCTTTGAAACCTTGTAGCACTGTCCAACTTGTCTTCCAATCTGAAACTAAATACCATCTTGACAAGAAGAGATTAGAAACTCAATCAAAATATTCAATAATTAGAACAAGCTAGAAACTCTAAAATTTTAACTTTGACCACAAAATCAATTTGACTAGAAGTCAATCTTTGACTTTGACTTTGATCAGTCAACCTTTGACTTTGACTTTGACCAAAGATTCAAACCTGGTATTTTTTCTAGCTGAGAGTACCAAGAGGTTCACTAGGATATGGAACACTAGGATCTCAAGGAATTAGGTCAAATGCTTCATCATAAGTGTAACACACCCAACCCCTAAATAACCTTTCTAGGGGTGGGGCATTAAGTTTTCACTTTCCCTAGTTCATATTCAATCCCTTGCTTAAGAAAAACCCTCTTAAATAGTGACCCCGAAGCTTACATCTCTTACTGTGTATTTGAACCAGCTAGCGGGGTCTTCCTCGTGACCTTTGGCTAAAAACTGGGAGCCAAGAACCTGCGTTAGCAAGGTTTCGACACTTCCAAAGTTCCCGGACTTCGGGAGTTCCCAGAAGTGTTGTCAAAATCTCAAATCGTCGAACAACGGAGGGGATCAACGATTCACATCCTATGCCAAGATCCTATGATCAAGGAGGAAGATTCAATGATCTATGTGTAACAAACCTTTTTCTAAATCCCCGAAGTGTCGAAATATTGCCACATGCCCCTAGCCCTTCAGTGATCGACTATCGTTATTGGACTTTCAGCCTTCGACAATCGACGATTCTCATTGAGCATTCCTTTTTACCACACTATGCCAAACTCCCGATATCTCACCATGTGGCCTTGGCCCGTTGACGTTCCAAATTCATCGATTTATGTTGGACGTTCCTAAATTGTACCATGCCCCACATTTTCCAAACTATCGAAGCTATCCAAACTCTCAGAGTCCCAGACATGTCACCAACCATGTAGGCTAGGTGGCCATGGACCAGAAACTGACATGCAACGAGGTTCAAGGGGTGACACATGTCCTCAATAGGGGGTGACACATTTCATGCTCTAACATGCACAATGGGTATGTGAATTATCCAAAATTGGGTAACACGTGGCATGTGTAAAGTGGGTCCACGTCACTCATGATGACATCAGCGATTCATGTCATCATAGACTGATAACTGCTCGGTCCTTTGATCTAATGGTCAATAAGATTGCACATAGATCCTTAGATCTATGGTTCTCATCGCTTCGCGGCTTCGTGCTTCGGCACTTACCGAGTCCTCTTGATGAAAATCCCTCAAAGAGATAATTCTTCGGACTCTCAGATCTTGCGCCACATGTCCTCTTCGACCAACGATCGATATTTACTCTGGCATTCACAAATTCGACGATTTTCATACCTTGAAAACCTCGACCAAAATCCTCTGGAGTACGAAATCTCCAGACCACAGGATCGTTTTCCACATACCCGTTCATCCAATGGTCTTAGTTAATTCGGCGGTTCGACATTTTGGGAGTTCAGCGTCTATCTTCCGGATTTCCCTTTGGACCACGCCGTATCTACTGCCACGTGTACCTAGCATCTATAGTGAGGATTCACTCCAGTTTGCTGACCTCTGGGGAAAACTTGTGTGTTTCTAAATTGTCGAATACCCAGAGTCTCAGATAACTGTGGATCTATGGACACATGTCCCTGCAGTTAAACAGTCTATATTTACTTTTTGACTCTGGCGTTTGGGAGTTTCGACACTAGACCATTCTAAATATCTTGAAGTAAGACTTCATCAAAGCGCTTAACGCTTCCCTTCCTACGTCAAATCTGATGACTGAGAGAGATCCATATGGGACCCCAGATTGATGGTCCTCGTTGATTTGCGACTCTGACCTTCAACTAATTTTGAGGATTGTGGAGTCATAAGTTCTAAAGTCCCGAAGCCAAAAGAGATAGCTCATGTTGGACTAGCACAGGTTTCTCAGACCCTGATCACATGGGCACTTTGGAAATTCTAGGGACTAAGTGCTAATCCTTTAGAATCCATTGGGTTAGGGATATGGGCATGAGCCTTCGGTCAGATGGGTGAATAGTCTAAGGGGAAAACACCCTTCTCCCACAGAATTTGGACTTAACAGTCCCGCTAAGGTAAACTTCACAGGGTTGGCAGGGTTTAGGCGTTTCACTTGATCATACCCCCTCTCTCATGTGGATTCATATCTCATGACTATCTAGAAACAAAAACATAGATAATTGAAAGATCATATAGATATAATAGTTTACAAAAATCATAGATATTTTCTAATAACTGTTCAGAGACTGAAAGACTGAATCATAAACTCATATATTTCATCATCACATTCAGTATAATATACAAATTATGAAAATACTTATGAGAACTAGAAAATGTGAAGTAATTGTTGAAAGGGGTGCATGTTTCCTCCCAACCATAGGCACAACCACTCCTACCAGATTTACCATTGGCCACCCCCGAGCTAGACCATGATGCTCCGAGAGAGATTATTTCTCTTTGCTCCATAACAATCAGGGACAAAGGTTACTCTCCTTCTCCAACAAGAATTGGGTGTCTGGTTTTCTCTACTCCAAGCAAGGAGTTATACATGAGTACTTCCTTAGTCACTTGTCAGCCTCGTTTACCAGCTTGTAGAGAAAGCATGCCCCAGGCTTCTTACAACAAAAACAATCTTTCTTCTCATCTTTTCTCTCAACTTCAGAGTCAAAGTTTTTTTCGCTGCTCTTCTACGGATAGTGTTTTTCTCTACTCTTCCATCTCGCAGATCTTTCCCTGTCCCCCAAATTACCTCATTTCTTGCCTTCCTCAGCAAGGTTGCATGGGTATGAATCCCATTTCGTGGTCAGACCTGGAAGCCTTGTAGATGGGTACTCTGCCCCATTTCATCATTAACTCTTGAGGATGGCCTTCCAACTACCAATCTAACTGGTAATTCATTTCTGGGTCAGAGGACTGTTGAGAAATTACACCCAGTAGGTATTGGTCAGGTGAGGGTCATCTCAACCATACTTGGTTTGTTGAAATAATGTAACTGCAAAGAGTGTTCTATTTATTATTGATTCATTATTCATTAGATCAAACCCCTTTTGTGGATTGATCATGTCGGACATTGTAATTGACCAAATCCCCTTTTGCAGAATGGTCAAACCCTAATTGTGTTATGAAAATTAAGAAGTCAGCCCCCAGGCCTAATTAAAGTGGTTTTAACCACTAAGAATACAAGTTGTCCCTGCCCAATGAAGAGACACCTTTCCACCACATGCCAGCTAGTATAAATAAAGGAAGCCAACGTCTCATTATCTCACTCACTCATTCACTCATCAAGTGCACACGTTTTGTAGTCGCAGTTGGGAGAAGAAGGAAGAGAGGGATGCATTTCTCGGTGTTCGATATTCTCTAGTGTTTTGGTTTATTGTCTTGGCATTGTATTGGCTATCTATATTAAGGAATATTTTGTTGGGTTTTCTCCCCCATGAGGGTTTCCCAGGATAAATGTTGTGTATCTTGTGATTGTGTTTCTCTCAGTGATCCTGCTTATGTTATTATTATCTAATAAATTGAAAAGAAACCTAATAATAGCTGAAAAATTAACATGGAATCAAAGCTAAGCTGAAGATAACATATTTCACTAGATAAATAAAAACGTCATTGTTGTCATACAAGAAAATTAGGGCTTTTGTTGAAGAGGAATATCAGCCTAAAAATCATCTACAAAAGTGCACCCTAGCCTAGGGAACTCTTTGGAATCTTGAGCTCACCTTTTTAGTGGTCAAATAATTTGGAAAGACAAACCCTATTTTTGACTGGTACCAGAAAACCATAAGTACCAGAAAACAAGAAAACTGGAAGTACCAAAAAACCAGGAAACCAGAACTAGTACCAGAAGTACTAGTCCATATTTCCGCAAGTCAAATTTCAAGGGAAAAAACTTGAAAGTTTTGAAATCTAACAGCTCCAACAAACTCGCTTTAGCCCAGCACATCTAGTCCTTTGATCAGAATTTCAAAATTTGAAGTTTGAAAAATTAGGGTTTCCTCATCAAACCCTAAGTTGCAGTTGCAGTTGCAGTTTCATATTCAGTTGCAGTATCAATTATAGTTGTAGTATCAGTTGCAGTACCAATTGCAATCACCCTTGAAGTTTTTAAAGGGTTGGTAATTATTACCACTGCTACTAGATGGTGCCACTACTATCAGAGGTATGTACTCACATATGTTTAAATTGTTAATCTTTAAAGAGTATTTGTAGGAGAAGGGATCTCTTACCATAGATCCAGAAGGTTCTCAAATCCAATAGATTCAGAGGAATAATGAAACCCAGGTTTCATTATTCTGATATGCATCTATTTGTGATGACATAATTTTGATCTAGTTTGCATGTTGAAGCTATGACCATCATACTAACCTTTGGTCAAAATTAAAGTCAAGGTATTAGATGGATTAAAGTTGATATCATAGAGTTTATTCTCTAACCCAACTTTTTGTCAAGATAGCATATTGTCTTAGTAAATAAGACAAGTTGAAGAAATCATTGTTCATCTTGAGTGAAGGAGACTTGGAAGAAAAAGAAACACACTCATTCTTGAGGACAAGACTCTAGGTTCTAGGTTTGATTAATTAAGTTGATAAGATTCAAAGTTGCACATGACAAGTTGATAACTACCCCATTATAAGTAAACACTATAGTTGAGGTAGCAGTCTTTGAAAAGTATTATACTTGGTAGCATGTGAGCATATTGAGATAAATGCTTAATGTAATCATTTACCACATACAACTAACATGTCCTCTAGGAGAAAATTCTTGTGTTGGTTCCAAGTTACCATGGAGGAATGTATGATCTCAACACTAGAAGAGTGTTGATCTCATTTCGTATTGTATTTCTTACTTTTGATATTTGTTTTAGGACGTAGGTCACAAGTGATAGCTCTAAAGGAGTTATTGTGACGATTATTCGTGCTATTTTTTTATTACTATTATCAAAAGAGTATTATTCTTGGTTGATGTTTTGTTGACCTTGTTTAAGGTCACAGGTGATAACCCTAAGGAAGCTATAGTGAAGGTTGCAGAAGGAGACATATTAGATGATACATGAAAAAGACTATGTACATGACCATATACATTCATGTACCAAAAAAGATGAAGAAGAAGTTTTTTTTGAGATCCAGAGTATCTCGTATGGAGATTGATTGTAAGGAGAAGAAGGCTACAAAAATGACCAAACATTAGAACAATAACTCACATAAGACTTGGTCAAAGGATAATTAAGCCACCTTGATGGGAAGCAAAACTCGTTTGAAGTCTGGCTCAACCTTTCATATTTAGACTTGGTATTCAACACCAAGTATACCCTATAAGAGATGATGAAGTCCTTGTAGATTCAGAAGAAATCAGGAGTAATCCTCATCTCATAAAGGATCATATGAAGAGACAACCTCCAGGACTGGGAGACATATGCCATGAGAAGACTAGATCGTAGCTTCATAAACTTCTAGAAGATATGAAATCTCCTAGGAAGACTCCCTTGTTTCAGTGACAGAGAAGGAAGCCAATCAGAAAGACTAGGATATGGATTTTTCCGTGAGACTAGAAGAGAAGTTAGTATTGACTTTCAAGATTGATCTAACAGATCAAGCATGTCGCAGATGTACAAAGCCTTATGTGTGTCCAGAGGATTCTCCTAGCAAGAGGGAGAAGACTATGACGAGACACTTACTCCAGTAATTGAAGAAATAGTTCCAGTATTCATGAAGACAACCAGAACAACCATGATTCATATATAGTATGAGATGCAGGGGTAGAAATCCCCATATTTAAAATTGAGTGGCAGTTGGTGCAATACATTAGTTGGTTCATGGATACATGACTATAATAAAAGATAGAGTTACCTCCATGAAAGAATAAGAGCTACCTTCAGTATCAATTATTGAGCCACTCTCAGGTTCATATGAAGTTGTTTTCATGATAGAATAGAGGATTTACTCACAAATTTCAGTAGCCACAGTGAAAATGAAGCAATCATTCTCAACTTCAGAGAAACTACAGCTGCAGAGTCCCAGTTCCAGAAGGAACAGTTGCAAAGAGAGAAGAGGGCATACTCTCAGGCAATGAGACAGATAGTGCTTTGCAAAAAGCACATAGAGATAGCACATGATTGTGAAGATTGAGTTGCAGCTGAGCAAGTGTACCAGATTGGTACAAAGTGATGTAAAAAAAATTGATTTGAGTTTGAAGACAAAATGACTCAGGTCTGCAGGTTGAAGAAGGATCTATACAGGTTGAAACAAGCTCCTAGAGCTTGATATGGCAGAATTAATAGTTTCCTGACGAGCTTGGGGTTTACCAAGAGTAAAGTTGATTCTAGTATTTACCTCGAGGTTATGAATGATGAGCCAATGATATTGCTACTATATGTAGATGATTTATTCTTGAAAAATATGAATAAAATCTCATCACATATTGCAGAAGAATCTCGCTACAAAGTTTTATGAAAGACCTAATGCATTATCTCTTAGGTCTTGAAGTTTGGCAGAGCCCAGGGAAGATCTTCCTTAACCAAGGGAGGTATTTAGTTGAAATAATCAAGAGGTTTAACATGTTGGAATGTAAATCCATGTACACACCCATGGAAACGAAGTTGAATCTTCTGGTACACACGTCATCAGAATTGGTTGGTGCTACTCTATTCAAACAAATTATTGGTTCAGTAATGTATCTGATGAATACCAGGCCAGATATATGTTTTTTTGTGAACACCTTGAGTCAATTTTTGGTAGAACCCAGATGTGTTCACATTGTTACTGCAAAACATGTGATGACATACCTTAAGGGTATGTTGGATTTTGGTCTCAGTTATAATGGAGATCAAGACTTCAGACTGAGTGGATACACCGATTCAGATTGGTCTGGAAGTGTCTCTGACATAAAGAGAACCTCAGGATGTTGTTTCAGTCTGGGGTCAGCCATGATCTCATGGCAGAGTAGGAAGCAATCAAGTATTTCTCTCAGCATGACAGAAGCGGAATACATTGTTGCATGTTCTACCAATTGTAAAGCCATATGGCTTCAAAAGTTGTTGACAGGTCTATTTGATCTGGATATGGAAGCAACTGTGATTTTATGTGATAACTAGAGTTGCATAAAGATGACAAAGAACCCTGTGTTCCATGGCAAGTCAAAGCACATAGATATCTGATATCATTACATCCATGATATGGTGCAGAAAAGAGCCATAAAGCTCCAGTATGTTGGAATGGATGAACGAGTTACTGATGTGTTGACTAAGCCTCTGTCTCATGTAAAGTTTGAACACTTTCGAGACAAGCTTGGTGTAGTCCAAAAGGAACTCCCTCGAAAGGGGGAGTAGTGTTGATGCAAGCCTTGTGCTGAAGATTTCCAGCTTTTTGTTGATGTTGTTGTGATGTCAAGCCTGTGCTAAATATTTCCAGCTTCGTGTTGATGTTGTTGAGATGCCAGCCTCATGCTAAATATTTCCAGCTTCGTGTTGATGTTTTTGAGATGTCAGCTTCGTGCTGAAGATTTCCAGCTTCGTTTTGATTTTATTGAGATGCCAACTTCATGCTGAAGATTTCCAGCTTCATGTTGATGTTGTTGAGATGCCAGCTTTGTGCTGAAGATTTTCAGCTTTGTGCTGATGTTTTTGAGATGCCATCTTCGTGCTGAAGATTTTCATCTTTGTGCTAATGTTTTTGAAATGTCATCTTCGTGCTGAAGATTTATAGCCTAGTGACGATGTTGATGATGTTCCAACCTTCGTGTTGTGATGTTTTTGTTGTTGATGTTGTATCAGCCTTGTGTTGTTATTGATGATGATGATGTATTAGTGTTATAATAATCCATGTTGATGCAAATGATGATGATTCCATTCCAGCTCCTTGTTGTGGATGATGATATTGCAGATGATGATGATTCCATTCTAGCTCCTTGTTGTGGATGATGATATTGATGATGAGAAAAACTTTTGATGATTTATAGATATTCCAGTCAGTGTTCAAGTTGCTTTTGATGTTGTTTCCATCTCTCTCTCCTGATGATGTTGTAGAATACCTTTCTTGTTAAGGGGGAGTGTTGAGATATTGTAACTACAAAGAGGATTCTATTTAGTACTCAGTCATTATTCATTAGATCAATCTCCTTTTGTGGATTGATCATGTCAAACATTGTAATTGACCAAATCCCCTTTTGCAGATTGGTCAAACCCTAATTGTGTTATGCAAATGAAGAATTCATCCCCCAGGCCTAATTAAAGTGGTTTTAACCACTAAGAAACAAGTCGGCCCTGCCCAGTGAAGATACACCTTTCCAACAACTTCCATATAGTATAAATAAAGGAAGCCAATGCCTCATTATCTCACTCACTCATTCGCTCATCAAGTGCACAAGTTTGGTAGTTGTAGTTGGGAGAAGAAGGAAGAGAGAGGCGCATTGCTCAGTGTTGGATATTCTGTAGTGTTTTGTTTTATTGTCTTGGCATTGTATTGGCTATCTATATTAAGGAAGTTTTTGCTGGGTTTTCTCCCCCATGAGGGTTTCCCAGGATAAATGTTGTGTATCTTGTGATTTTGTTTCTCTCAGTGATCCTACCTATGTTATTATTATCTAGTAAATTGGAAATAAACCTAATGATAGATCAAAACTTAACATGCTTTCCCTTCACCATCTCTCTCATAGCATCCATGGTCTATCTTGGAAAACTCTCCCCCTTTCAGCAGTTGTGCAACACATATTCAAATTCTATTAATAAAAAAAATTCATACATAGACCCTTTTATACAAGGGTTCATCAAATCAAACATTCATACATATTTAGTCTTTCATAGTCTCTTGGCAAGTTATATTTATATTTACAAACTAGGGGAAACATGGGTATTACAATCCCCTCCCCCTTAAAGTAACATCGTCCCCGAAGTTCTATCTATCAATGTGCTATGTGTGTACAGAAGTAAACAAAAATGGATATGCATGTCTCATGGCATCCTCCATTTCCCATGTGGCCTCATCTGGGCTAAAGTGTTTCCACTGCATCTTGACCTGTACAATGGTTATGTTCCCTGAGTGGGGTTTCCTTCCTGTCTATTATGCATTGAGGTCCTGGCAGGAATTCTCCCTCGGGTTCCACCTGAATCACATACCATTAAATAATATGATTAGAATCATGTACATACTTATTTAATAAAGAAACATGGAAAACATTATGTGCCTTCATTGTGAGAGGGAGTGCTAGATGATAGGCTACCGGTCCCACTCTATCCAAAACTTCAAAGGGTCCACAATACCAAGGTGCCAACTTGGCACAAAATCCTATACTCAAGGAGCTTCTCCTGGGTCTAACTCAGATCACACATGATATCCTGCTTTGAACTCTCTAGGATTCATTTTCATGTCTACATAGCTCTTTTGTCTATCCTGGGATATCTTCAGATTTTTCCTGATCTGAATCACTTGCTGTTTCATTTCCTTTAGCATATCTGGACCGATTGTAAGTCTGTCTATTGGGTTGTCCCAGCTGATTGGAATTTTTCATTTCCTTTCATATAGGGCTTCAAAAGGACTCATTTTTAATGAATCTTGATAGCCATTGTTGTAAGCAAATTCTACCAGTGGTAGGTAGTCCTCCCATTTCTTGGGTTGATGCATTACATGCATACTTAGCATGTATTATAATACTTGGTTTACCCTATCTATATTCCCATCAATTTGAGGGTGATAAGATGTACTAAAGAGTAATTTTGTTTTAAAACCAACAAACAAATATTTCCAAAATTTTGAAGTAAATTGTGTATCTCTATCGGATATAAATTCTATAGGCATGCCATGCAATCTCAATATCTCTTTCATGAAGATGTTGGAAATATCTATTTCCTTGCAAGTGGAATTGATGGGTATGAAGTGAGCAACTTTTCTCAGGTTTTCCACAACTACCATGATGACATCGTTCTGTTTGGTTGATCTTGGTAATCCTATGATGAAATCCATGGAGATGGTTTCCCATTTCAATTCGGGATTCAGTAGGGGCTGCAACAACCCTGCTAGGTGTCAGTTATCTACCTTGACTTGCTGACATTATAGACACTTAAAAAAATGATCATCTATTTCCTTTTTCAGTCCAGGCCAATAGAATATCTTTCTAGTGGTTGTGATCATTTTTTGATAACCAGGATGACCAGTATATGGTCTTTTGTGTAGTTCATCCATTATGAACCTCTTAAAGTCATCACAATTTGGAATGTATAATCTTCCCTTGTAAGTCAATAGGTCATCATTAAGCATCTGATAACCTTCATACTTCAGCACCGTGGGATATTTCTTTAGGTATGATGTCACGGTCTTGAAAAATGCATCTATATCTTGTGTAGTTTTGACCCTTTATTTGATGTCTAATTCATTGGCACTTACAGTTGCCAAGTGAACTACTTTCATACTTCTGCTAAGGGCATCAGCCACCATATTCTCCTTTCCTTTGATATGTTTGATTTCAAAATAAAACTCACTAAGAAGATCCATCCACCTAGCTTGTCTCACATTGGGTTTTGGTTGGTCAAACAAATACCTCAATTCACTATGATATGTCACAAGTACAAATATTCTACCTAAGAGGTAATGCCTCCACATTTTTAGATCATGCACTATGGCAGCTAATTCCATATCATGGGTCACATAATTGACTTCATTCTCATTCAATTTTCTGGACTCGTAGCAAATCACATATCCTTCTTGCATAAGGACTCCTCTGAGCCCTTCCTTGAAAGCATTTGTACACACAAGAAAATCTGTGTTTGGGTCTGCAATCTTTCGCACATGCGCATTGGTTAGAATGTATTTCATCTCTTGAAATATTTCTTTGCATTTTGATGTCCAAATGAATTTAACCCCCTTTTTATGAAAGGAGGTGATTGGGAAACCAATCTTGGCGAATCCTTTTATGAATCTCCTATAGTATCCTGCCATACCCATAAAGGATATGATATCAGATACATCCCTTGGGGTAGGACAATCCGTGATGGATTTAATATTTTTAGGTTCAACCGTCACTCCTTCAGAAATAACATGGCCTAGGTAGTGGACTTTTTTTTGGAAAAAGTCACACTTACTACGTTTAGCATAAAGATGATGTTATCTTAGTACTTGGAGTACTATCTTGAGATTTTCTTCATGCTCTTCTCTATTCTTGGAATAGATTAGGATATCATCAATGAAAACCAACACAAACCTATCCAAGAACTTTCTGAATATGTTATTCATTAAGCACATAAAGTGGTTGGTGCATTGGTAAGCCCAAATGGCACCACCACAAATTCATAGTGACCATATCTTGTCCTAAAGGTTGTCTTGTGGATATATTCATCTTTAATTTGGACCTCATGGTATCTAGACCTCAAGTCAATCTTGGAGAAGATGGTAGCACCCCTTAATTGGTCAAACAAGTCATCGATCCTAGGAAAGGGATACTTATTCTTGATGACCATCTTATTGAGTCGTTTATAATCTATGCACAATCTGAGTGTGCCATCCTTATTTTTCACAAACAAGGTTGGTGCTCCCAATGGAGACACACTAGGCCGTATGTATCCTTTTTCACACGTCTCCTTCAGCTAGAGTTTGAGCTCAACTAGCTTTAGTGTACTCATTTTGTAGGGTGTTCTAGACATTGGTACTGATCCTGGAACAAGTTTTATTGGAAAGTCAATATCCCTTCTTGGAGGTAGACCTGGTACCTCTTTTGGGAGTACATCTTTATATTCTCTCAATATGGGATGGTTCTCTAGGCTGGGTTTTTCATTCTCAATAGAGTTTAGTACTTGGATTGCATATAAGGGACATCCTTTTATGCAATACTTCTTCACTTGGAGGGTTGATATTTGTCTCACTGAGATGGGATTTTGAATCCCTTGTAGGGTTACCCTTCGTCCTTCCTCATTTTCACACTCCAAAGTTTTACTGTAATAATCCAACTTGGTTTTTTGGGCATCCAACCAGTCCATGCCAATCATTAGGTCATAAGATCCTATAGGAAGTATGTTTAGGTTTGATTGGGTGGAAAACCCACTCATGAAAAATTGGCATGCTGGTATGACCTTTGTTACTTTTCTTTTGGTTCCAGTGGCTAGTTGTACTAGCCATGATTTAACATGATTAACTTGTTGCAATTTATATTTCTCAATAGTTTGAGGGGAAACATAACTCAAATTAGAACCAGGGTCAATTAAAATGGAAAAAGGATGGTTGGAAATTGTACCTTCCATCTCCACCACTGAAGCTTGGTGGTCAACTTGTCTATTATCCAAGGATGCATAAATTTGTGGCAATATCCTAGAAACATCATTGATTGTGGTATCCTCTTGGACGTTGTAGACCCTCCTAGGGTTTTGTTTCCTATGCGAACAATCCCTCAACATATGTTCCTCTCCACAACCCCAACATTTCAAGGTTTCTCTCTTCGTGTTATCAGTCTTACTTGGCGCTGCTTTGAATGGTTTATTTCCACTCTGGGATGGAAAAATTTGTTGATACACACTTCTCGAAGGAAGGCTCATCCTAGAGCTCTTACCAGGGTTCTTGAATTTTGAGGTTTTCAATCCCTCCTTCTTGAATCCCGAATTGTTTTTCTTCTTCTAGTCTTCATGGGGTTTTGTCTTACTCTTGAATTTATCACAGAAATACCTTGCTTTTCAAATAGTATCTTCTAAGGTCGTTGGCTCATCAAATTCAATTTTGTCCCAGTAGGACTGAGGTAAGCCACCAATAAATCATTTCATATTTACCTTTTCATAATTTATGTAGGATACATACCTCATCAGCTCAAGAAATTTGTTGATGTACTCATCTATGGTGAGTTGTCCCAACTTGAGTTCATAGAATTCCTTGGTATTTCCATCAAAGTACTTTTCTGACAGGTACTTCTTCTTGAAGTATTTCTCAAATTTTTTCCATGACAAGTCCTTCTCATGGACTCCTTTCACATTCCTAAGGTCCTCCCACCAAATGTAAGCTTTCCCATTCAGATTGAAAATGGCTATCTGAGCCTTTAAGTTTTCAGAGTAGTCATGGACTCTAAATTACTTCTTCAAAATGAGTAGCCAAACTTATGCTTATTCCCCCTTCTTAATATCTCTATCGAATATGGGTGGTTTGTATTTCTTGAATTCTTCAAGGTCATGACTTTTGGAATGTTTCCTCTTCTTTCCTCTTGTTTGATAATGGGAACTAGTTTTTCCACTAGAATATTCCTTGGAGTTGTCAGTGTCCTCACCA
>JZKD02S1679849.1:34964-77989 GCA_000966675.3 Picea glauca | reverse complement strand
TTCACAGTGTCGTGAATTAATGTTGAATCTAATCACCTTTTCAATTTGTAGAGTCCTCCCTCTTGAACTCCAATCACCACATCATCATCAAAAGTCTTCCTTCTAGGCCACATAATAACTTATCCATCAACACATGCAACTTGGAGGCAAAGAAAACAAGAAGTGGGAGAATGTTGGGTGTGGGTTATTGTCTTTGCATGTGTGTGTGTGGGTGCGTCATATTCGACAACTGCGGCTAAGGATCCCTCATAGTACTACTATGTTTGTGTCATGTGCACCAGGCGCTTTCCTAGGGGGGGCCGAGGGGGGGCAGGTATGCCCCCCTGGTTATGCACAACGTTCGGGGCAGCGCCCCAAAATTGTTTTTTGGGCGGTTTTTGCTATTTTTATATTTTTAGTGGTTTACTAAAAATAATCTTGGTTTTAGGGATTAGGGTTTTGATATCTACGGAATACCTAAATACATTGTATATATTGTATAGTGAATGGTGAAATATGATATAATGAATATAAGAAAGGTTTTCCCGGTTGAGGGTTTCCGGTATAAATCTCTGTGTAATATGTGAATGAGCCATTGATTAAATTATGTTTTGCCTAAGAATCTATATGCATTGTTTTACTTCACAGGTTTAAAACTTACATCAACTGCCCAATGTTGACTTTCTTTACCTTGATCGGTGCAACAATTAATTCCGATTCTATTGGTGTACCTTCCACTTCTCTTTCACCTTTAGCTTCCTCAATCTGAATATCGCGTGGATCGTCTTCATCTGGTACTTCTTACTACACATGGTAGCATGACATCATTTCTTTAACTGTCTATCTGTTCCATTGTTGTTCCTCTGTTATGAGTTCGACTTCTGGTTCCTTAATGAATATCACCCCTCTTATTTGTTTAAGTGTTGCATCTATGTTGGGGTTCTCATGTTCAAATGAGAAATTGTTTGTAAAGTTTTGTTGTAGTATTGTCTAGCACGTAGTTCCTCTGTGCAGTTCTTGGTCCGTATACCAGTTTGTTGGGATGACTTCTAGGGTGTGTACAAAATGATGAGGCCATTCCTCTGGGGGTGTCATTTTCCATAGCACTCTGCACTTCTCCAAGTGTTCCATTGGTGCCCCCTGTCCATCGTACTTATGCTATTGGTTGCTTCTTTGTTCTGCACCAAACCCTGTGCACAGTAGTCGCTTACATTGGTACCAGTCTTTGATTGTTTCCTTGTGTGCGCCCCACCATCTTGCAGATGTGGCCTTGAGTGTTATATCTAGTGCTAGGAGTCTTTGATTTTCTAACACTTCATCTTCATAACATGTCAAGAATTCTTCTATATTATTTACCCCATGGAAACTAGGTGGTTCCCTTATCTCTGTACCTACCCATCTTATTGCGCGATATATTCTTGCACATCTTCTTGTGGAAATTTCGTGTAGCCTTTGTTGTCAGTTCTCTAAACCTGTATCTGAGTCTGACTCACATGAAGTAATGCTCCACCAGCTAAGTATCCCATCTGTAGTTGGGTTTACGTAATCCTCATCTCGCACAGTTGTTCTGTACAACTGGATAATTTCCTCCAAGTCCAAGCAAGTGGGCTCGACGAACCTTTCCCCTTCTGATGGGTCTAATGGTGCAATGACCCTGTATTCTCCTTACTCGAAGGTCATTTTTTGTGTCTTTAAGTTGATTATGGCCTGGTTATCAAACGCCCAATCCAATCCCATTAATTTTGGATATGGTGTTGTGTCATCCACTACCTCTATTACTTTGAAGTCATCTTTAGTGCACACTCCATCCAGGTCTACTGTTACTATTTTCAGTCTCCCAATTGGTAGAACTTTGTGTTGATTTACCAATTTCAGCTGAACGGGTGAATATCCTAATGTGAGCTCCCCCATACATTTCCATGTCTTCTTGGGTAATACATTGACTTCATAACCTAGATCCAGTATAATATCTCCCATGTTGAAATCTCCAATGTTGGCGTTCAACCTGAACTCCCTACTTGTTCTTCTCCTTCTATATAGGTGATTGACTATTTTTTGTTCTAGTTTTCCTTCTATTTCTATGCTACATCTTTCTAATATGTTTTGTAATAATTTGATAGAGGATGGATCATTTAGTAATTTTACACATGATTGTAAAAAACCTTTGATTGTACTTACTTGTCCCAGGGACTGCATTTCTTTGGTATGATCCAACGATGGAGGAATTTCGTACTCTGGTACTTCCTTATTGTGTTGCGTGGTTGAATTTGATGCAATATTAGGCTTCAAAAATTCTTGTCTGGATTTCTTAAATGTCTCATTTTCGTTCTATGCATTGAACTGCTTCCTTGGTTCGACATTCTTCTTCACCCATTGATGTTGTACTGGCTCTTGTCGTACTGTGTCGTTTACTATTTTAGCTCCTCCGCACGTAACTATGTTGATGTTTCTTCCTTCATCCCTCGCTTCTAATGAAATCCATTGAACATTCTAATTTTTATGATTCCTCTTTTCCTGGATCTTCCCTAAAAATGTAGGACATTCTTTCGTGTCATGATCTAATGCATGACAATACATACAAGTTGTTGGTGGAAGTGGACATTCTCTTGCATAGTGTCCTAGTTGTTGATAGTTGTGACATACTACAGGTCCTCTACCTCTTACAAATACTCCTCTTACTCGTCCTCTGCCTCTGTATCCATCTCGATCCCCTCACGGTGCGTTATAATAAGGTGTCTGGTTATACTATGCGGTATTGTAGTGGGGCTATGTTGCATTGTATTGTGGTTGTGTTGTTTTATATGGTTGATGCACAATATTATACTGCAACTGCATAGTGTTGTATGGGGCTGGTACCTAGTTAAACCGAGGTGTGGCTTTCCCGATCATCATTTCTGCCTGCACCCTATATGCATACAATGTCCTCTCTCTCATCAACTCCATGGTTCTACATTCTTTGTCGTCATGGCCTACTAACTTGCAAAAGTTGCAATATGAATTCATTGGGATTGTATGGTACTTCTGCATCATTGGGAAGTGATATGGGTCGTGGCCCTGTTTCTTATAGATTTCGCACCATAGTCCTCCTGTCGGTAATGGATTTATCATTTCTACTTCCATGTACTATGTGAATGTTGGACATTCATTCTTATGGTGTCCTTTCATCCTGCATGTGGTACACCAAACAACTTCTCGTTTGTCCTTACTTTTGTTATGGTTTAGTTGGAACGCTAATTTCTTCAGATCCTCCTTCAGCTATTTGATGGCCAAATCGGTTTTCTGATATTTGTTTTCTTCTAGTTGCAAGGATGCCTGGAGAGCCTCTGTCTGTGTTTGAAACTTATGTTGTCGCAACAGATATTTTAAGTGGGGTAACAGTGAATTGATGAATAGGTTCCTATGTTGCATATCTTTCAAGATATATTTCAACTTTCCTTTCAGTCACTTTAATCTTTGTTCAATATCCCATACAGATTCTCTTGGTTTGTTTCTAATTTCTATTATCTTGTTCATGTATCGGTCCTCTGAACTTGGCTTCTAAAACTCATGTATCAACAACTTTTTGATATCCGCAATTATTCTGGTTGTCCCTGGTGGATTGTTTGTGGCTAAACTCATATACCAATCTAGTGCACGATCCCTTAGTGTGATAGCTAGTTGTGCAAGTTTAGTGTCCTCGTCTGTGATCTGTTTTCCTTCCCAGATCTTTTCACAGATAAACAAGTGCTTCTTTAGGTCCTCCGAGGCTTCTCCTTTGAATTATGGTAACCTGATGGTGAGATCGTGTCCTGCCATCCTGAATGATAAACTTCTACCTCCGCGTGGTGTATATACTTGACTAATTCTTCTTGAACTGGATCCCTCGGTTGTTGTTCCTTGTGTAGATGTACTTCTTGTTGTCTTCCTTCTCCCAAAATTTGGTTGTCTAAACGATGGTGTTATTTTTGATGTGTTACTCACACATGGGTTTATGGGTTCCACATTGACATTAATATGGATAGGATTGTTGCCTTCTATTCCCACTCTTGGACCTCTCATCTTCCTCTCATATTTTGTGCGTTGGATTTCCTTAATCTTCTCCACATCCCATATATCCTCTACGTCCTCTTCATCACTTTCCAAGCCTTCCCTCGTGGCTACGACTCTCTTCTTTGTGTTCACCTTGTATTGGTAGGGTTCTCCACTGCGCGTCTTTCCAGTTGTCGCTATGATCCACTTGATCTGGTCATCGTCCATCATTATTGGGTCCAAGGCTTCCTCCTTCTTTCCTTTATCCCTTTCTCCTTCCATTTCTCCTTTTTATGTCAGTGCTTCCCCCCTTCCCCCATGCACGTAGGGAGGTTTAGTTTTATATCTCCATTGTCATTACACCTTATTTATAGAGTAATATCTTAATAGAAGTATGCAATGATCTAATATATCTTCCTCAATTTCCTCGTAGAAAATCTTGCTCTGCTGCATTGTACGACTTTGCGGTATCTACTGTAAATTTTGTTATAAATCCTGTTACAATATTGTTGAGCCAAAAATCTATTGCACGGGTGAATTTGTTATTCACCTGCTATAACTGCACGATCTAAATTGAGGTCCACTCTAGCTATCAAATCCGATTTTTTGTGTGGTTATACTTCAACCTCAATATCCATTCCTACAATAAGTGTGGAAAATCACATAAAAATACTTCATGCAAATCAGTAAATACATACTTCTCAAGGTATTTGTGTGGTGTTACTCTAGGGTTTATGTTATCTTTCTACACAAAGTCTAGCTCCAGTGTCTTCATCCAGCTTTCGATCTTTGCTTTTGTGGGATTCCATAGTCTCAACATCCCCTTCTAGAGGCACATTCTCACCTTCTTAACGTTTGATTCAGGATTCTTTTGACCCACCTTTTGTAGATCTTACATTCTTTTAACAGATTTTTACCAAATCACATCCACTCAATCCTATGTTGTTCCAACTGGCAACAAAACCATTTGTTGGTTTGTTTATCTGAGTTATACCTTTATCGTGGTTGAACCAGGTCTAGGTCTATTGGGGATCCAACAAAACCTCTAAAACTATTGGCCCTCCTGGCCAACTAGAAGGCAACACAGTGCAAAGAGTGCACTGCGCAGTCTCATCTGAGATAGTCTTAATGGGTGACTGCAATTCTCAAGTGCTTGTAGTCCAGGACTGAATGGG
Organism: Picea glauca; assembly: GCA_000966675.3. Classification (NCBI taxonomy): domain Eukaryota; kingdom Viridiplantae; phylum Streptophyta; class Pinopsida; order Pinales; family Pinaceae; genus Picea; species Picea glauca. Next base: position 72,827 of record JZKD02S1679849.1, on the reverse strand, counting down.
GATCTGTGAGTTGCGCATTGAAAGTTATACTTAATTATTAAATAAATATGCTGGCATTATCATTCATGCATGTAGTGTAATTGGATCCATTAATTTGTTCATACATTATTCTAACATCTACTCATAAACAGTAAGTGAGACACAAACATTCAATCATATAACATAGGTTTCACCATGGTTCACCCCCTCCTGGGATACGTCCACACATATCTGGCTCTCAAGCTCTTGTATTATGTTAGTTCCAATACTATAGCGCCGCACGCTTACAACTCATTCTCAGTCGGGTCAAGATCTATTATCAGGTGAACTAGATCACACCAGGCTCCTCAGCCTGTGATCTAACCCTCAAGATCCACCCTCCTGACTCCCTACAACTCAACAGCTTACAACATTGGGTCATATGACATAGTATTACAAACTAGTTACTCCTTCTCATGCGAGTATCGCTCTATCAAAAACATGACTCTCATTTTTTCCACCCCCCCTCTATAGACCTCCTAGGTATATATATATATATATATATATATATATATATATACATTTTTGGCTCATCAAACATTACAATGTATTAAAAAAACCCTAACCCTAACATCATTAGGTATTCCATGCATGCACACATGCTTCTCTTCCTTCCAGCTGTCGCTTTCCTCATGCATGCCTTTCTTCCCAAAATAGCCTTTCTTTCTGATTCGACCTGCTTCAAACAACACCCAACCCCTAAATATCCTTTCTAGGGGTGGGGCATTAAGTTTTCTCTTTCCCTGGTTCATATTCGGTCCCTTGATTAAGCAAAAATCTCTTAAAGAGCTACCCCAAAGATTAAATCTCTTACTGTGTGCTTGAACCAACTAGCGGGGTCTTCTTCCTGACCTTGAGCTAAAAACCAAGAGCTAAGAACCTATTTTAGCAAGGTTTTGACACTTCAGAAGTTCCCAAACTTCACGACTTCCTAGAAGTGTTGTCAAAATATCAAATTGTCGAACAATAGAGGGGATCAACGGTTCACATCCTCCACCAAGATCCTATGGTTAAGGAGGGGGCTTTGACGATCTACGCATAACACACTTTTTTTCTAAATCCCCAAAGTGTCGAAATATTGCCACGTCTAGCCCTTTGGCGATTGGCTATAGTTATTGGACTTTTGGCCTTCGATGATTAGTGATTCTTGTTGATCATTCCTTTTTACCACACTATGACAAACTCTTGAACTCCCGATATCTCACCACGTGGCCTTGACCCGTCGGTAGTTGGCATTCAACGATTTGCGTTGGACGTTCCTAAATTGTACCACGCCCCTCATATTTCAAACTCCTAAAGCTATCCAAATTCCAGAGTCTTGGACATGTCACCAATCATGTAGGATAGGCGACCATGAACCATAAACTGACATGCGGTGAGGGTCAAGGGGTGACACGTGTCCTCGATTGGGGGTGACTGTTATAGCAAGATTTACCTCACCCTATGAAAAGTTGCTCAGAAGGCCTTTTTCCATTTCCCTATGCAGAATTGAAGTCCCTTTTTGCAAATCCCGAAGCTAAAAACAATTTTTTTCCACATATACGTGCCCTAACTACTATACACCATGTGTATACGCAAGTTTCACCATTACAACCCGCGTACATTGGTTTTTTTTCCCAAAATTAGAAAATAGTGTCGGGTTTCCATGTCACATCACGGGATCCATGATCCTTGACCTTCCATATACTGGAAACATTCTGACTCGAACCTTAAGTTCCATTTGAAGGCTATAAATGGGCCATATATGAGCTATGGAAGAGAGGAGAAGAATTCAACTTTGAGAGCAAAGTTACTCTAGAGAAATTATTCACTTCATATTGAGTTTGCATCCCTTTGTCCTTTTAAGTATGAACACAATGTTCAACCCCCAATCTCTTCCCTACTTGATTGAGAACCTCATTGTCTCTCTTATATAAGCTCGCCTTTGGTGGAGGATTGAAGTGGTGGAGGCTCAGCTGGAAGGGACTTAGTTTCTTGGTTTCGAACCATGTCGAAACGAAAGTTTGTAATTCATTCATTTCTACTGATTACATTTTAATAGAAATACTCTTTTCTCGTCCAATTAATATCTTGCAAATATTTGAATTGTTATTCCATGGGAATATTTGTTATGAATGTTGATGGATTATGCTATTGAATGTGATAACTTTATATATTATCACCATATGCTTTCGTTTCTTGGTTTTTGAGGACAAGTTGCAGGTGTATTTCTTTGAGTCACGTTCTCAACAGTGGACGTCATTGAACGTTTGGACGAGGTAGGATATGTTTCTTGTCTTGTTATCATATTTGATTTTATAGCATACCTAATATTAGAGTTGATTTCTGCAGTCATTTTCGTCTGTTGTGGTTTACCCCTAGCCATAGAGAGATTTTCCTCGTAACAATGACATGTGTCATTCTCTAACAGGCACAATGGGTATGTGAATCGTCCAAAACTGGGTGACATGTGGAACGCGTAAAGTGGGTCCACATCACCCAGGATGACATTAGTGAGCCACGTCATCATAGACTAATAATTTCTCAGTCCTTTGATCTAATGGTCATTAAGATTCCACGTAGATCCTTAGATCTACGGTTCTCATTGCTTCACAGCTCTGGGCTTCAGTGCGTATCGAATCCTCTTGACACAAATCCCTCGAAGAGCTAATTCTTTGGATTCTCAGATATTGCGCCACATGTCCTCTTCAACCAACGGTCGATATTTATTCTGGCATTCGTGACTTTGGTGGTTTTCACACCTTGAAAACCTTGGCCAAAATCCTCTAGAGTATGAAATCTCTGGACCACAGGATCGTTTTCCATGTACCCATTCATCCAATGGTCCTGGTTACTTCGGTGGTTCGACATTCAAGAGTTTGGCATGTATCTCCTGGCTTCCCCTCTGGACCACACCAGATCTACCTTCACGTGTACCTAGCATCTACGACCATGATTCACTCTGGATTTCTGACCTCTAGGGAAAACTCGTGCATTTCAAAATTGTCGAATACTCGAAGTCCCAGATAACCATGGATCTATGGACATTTTTCCCTCCAGTTCAATGGTCCAGATTTACTCCATGACTCTGGCATTCGGGAGTTTTGGTGCTAGACCATTCTAAATATCCCAAAGTAAGACTTCACCGAAGCGCTGAGAGGGATACCTACGAGATCGCTAGATCGACGGTCCTCGTCGATTAGTGACTCTGGCCTTTGGATACGTTTGATGATTGTGGAGTCATAAGTCCTGAAGTCACGACGCCGAAAGAGCTATCCCCTCTTGGACTAGCGCAAGGTTCCCGGACCCTGGTCACATGGACGCTTTGGAAATTCTAGGGACTAAGCATTAATCATTTGGCAGACATTGGGTTAGGGGCATGGGCACAAGCCCTCGGTCTGATGGGTGAATAGTCTAAGGGAAAAATTCCCTTCTCCCATAGAATTCATACTTAATATTACCACTAAGGTAAACTTCACATGATTGGCGAGGTTTAGGCATTTCAGTCGATCATACCCCCTCTCTCCTGTGGATTCATATCTCATGACTATATAACATAAAAAATGGAGATAATTGAAATATCATATAGATATAATAGTTTACAGAAATCACAGAGATTTTCTAATAATTGTTCAGATACTGAAAGACTGAATCATAAACTCAAATATTTCATCATCACATTCAATATAATACACAGAGTATGAAAATATTTATCAGAACTAGAAAATGTGAAGTAATTTCTGAAAGGGGTGCCCATTTCCTCCCAACTATAGGTACAACCACTCCTACTCTATTTACCACTATCCACCCCCAAGCTAGACCATGATTCTCTAAGATAAATTCTTTCTCTTTGCTCCACAACAGTTAGGAACGAAGGTTACTCTCCTTCTCCCACAAGAACTGTGTGTCTGGTTTTCTCTACTCCAAGCAAGTAGGTGTGCATAATTACTTCCTTAGTCACTCGTCAACCTCATTTATCATCTTTTAGAGAAACCCTGCCCCAAGCTTCTTACATCCAAAACAAGCTTTCTTCTCGTATTTTCTCTCAACTTCAGAGTCAAAGTTGTTTTCACTGCTCTTCTCTGGAGAGTGTTTTTCTCTACTCTTCCATCTCACAGATTTGTCTCTGTCCCCTAAATTACCTCATTTCTTTCCTTCCTCAACAAGGTTGTGTGGGTCTGAATCCCAATTCGTGGTCAGTCCTGGAAAGCTTACAAATGTGTACCCTACCCCATCTCCTCATTAACTCTTGAGGATGGCCTTCCAACTACCATCCTGACTGGTAATTCATTTCAGGGTCAGAGGACTATTGAGAAATTACACCTAGTAGGTACTAGTAAGGTGAGGGTCATCTCAACCATAATTGGTTTCCCTTCACCATCTCTCTCATAGAATCCACAATCTATCTCAGAAAACTTTCCCCCTTTCAGCAGTTGTGCAACACATATTCAAATTCTATTAATAACATAAATTCATACATTGTCCATTTCATACAAGGGTTCATCAAATCAAACATGCATACATATTTAGTTCACCATAGTCTCTTGGATAGTTATAGTTATATTTACAAACTGAGGGAAGTAGAGGTATTACAATAAGTGCTCGAACACAAGGGTTAGTGTTTGTTGCAGCTTCATAATCAGAAAACCTAGTTCCAGCTATAACTGGTGCCATAATGAGCTTAACAAATAACTTCCCAATATATCTTCAAGTGGTTAGACTATCTGAATATAGTGTGGGCCCTTAACTAGTTAGAATTAAATATATGTGCTTGTTTTCCATATACAATATAGTAATAGCCACAAAGGCGACCCCAAGCACCTTAACCTTGACAAACAGAATAATTCTGGTAGCATACCAATAGCCAACCAAGGGTAGCTCACCAAGAAATAATAACCAGAAACCAAGAAGAAAGTTCAAACCATAACCAAGAGACCAAGTCCAACCAAAAACAAAAATCCCAGTTGCAGCAGTTGCAACTGCACTCCCTCTTCAAACTTGCGCATCACTAATCTTATGTAGTTGTGAGAGAGTGAGTATCAAATGAGCTCTAGCGCCCTCTATTTATACTGCTCTATCTCACTTGACTAGGACGACTTCTCTTTTTGGAGGTTAATAACTCAATATTAAATATATTCTTGAGCCGACTTGTCTTCTAGGATTATTATCCAACGTTTTATGGTTTCTCTTATTTCTTGGAATATTCTAGTCTCGTCAAAAGTTACATGTAGAGGTTAATACTTCCTGCAACTACCATAATATCAATAGTATGCACTTTACTAAATGTCGCATGCACTTTATCAAGTGTCGTATGCACCTTACTAAGTGTCAAGTTCACTTTATTGAGTGTCACAACCTTGACACCATGAAAGAACATTTGTCATAATCCCTAGTCAGTGTGGAGGAGAAATTTATCATATTAAGGTAAAAATACTCTGTGCACATGTATTATTCATTTTTATTGAAAAAATGAAATTAATTTAGTGTGAAAATCCACCTTACATTCAGTTTCCTAATCTCAAGGATAAGTTGAGAATCTCGTGGATGGTTGAGAGATTTTTTCAAACCAATATCTTGAATTGATGGATCTTGAGAGATATTTCCTCCATAAAATCCTTGAGATATGTTTTCTCCTTAAAAATCTTGGAGATCCCAATTTAGTGGATCTAGTGAGTGATTTCCTCCATGGTTGTTAAGCCTCCAAATATTATATAATGAGGGAATTCCAAGGTGAAAGTGGAGAGGATAAAGTGTGTATATGATACTTATGATCTTAAGAGAAACATCTTTAGAGTGCATTCAAGGACTGGATTGGAAGCTTGGAGGAACACTAGTGCAGCGAACTTGTAAGTTCCCATGTTTTCATAATATATGAAATTGGCCTATTCCTTTCACTATTTTGTTAATGATAGTGTTTGTTGATGCCCAAAAGCGCAACATGAAATCCCTGCTTGCAAATGACTTGCAATGCATTATTGCTTATATATATTTAATAATAATACTAAATAGGTGGGACCCCTTTAGAACAATAATAAGGGAGAAAAATGATTCCTCTTGTTAACATCTTCAAGTTGCGCTCATGATTACCTTACAAGAATAATTTCATTGTTTGAAAGTAAAAGAAAAGAGTCTAACCTGATTCTATGTGCAATTAATGGATGTTGGGTGTGTTAGCAATTTGATTTTAAAGGGAGAATAGAGAGAAGGAAGTTTTGATACAAGGTATGCTCTATACATGTGATATTATTCTTTTTTTAATTCACTCTGAGTTTACTAGAAAGCTAAACCCTCTTGATGACAGTAGGGTCTTATTGAAGGTGGCATGATTCAAAACTGAATCATATCTTTCAACAACTTATTTTTAAAGGTGTACGATCTATCTTAGGAAGTCTGTGTATTTTTATTTATTTGTGGATTGAATTTCATGACTGATAAAGAATATTTTGCAGAGTCAAGTGACAATACTTTTATGGCAAGTCGATACAGATCCTTAGCTTCAATTTTCTTTTATCTTCAAAGTATTTTGTATGGTGCTCATTGGAGACTTATAAATTTGACTTTAGTCCCCACCCTCGCAGGGGTTTGTAAAGAGAAATTTATGCTTTGTATATCAGAATGAATTCAATATAAAGAAATCATGTGTCTTATTTTTGTCTCACATGTGTATCTTAAATTATATTTTCAGATTATTTTTATCCTTGTCTCTTTATCCATAAACAAACTTATGTATATTTTATATTATTCTTTTTGCACAGTTAAATATAATAAATAAAACTAGCCTTGGTCTCTTGTATATATTGCTTTGGATTAAGTGATTGTTTTGATTGTAAGGCTATAAACCCTAGGTAACATTCCCAACTATCTTGTTTTAGCCTAGCAAGATCTGAAAAATGATTGAGTGAGGTTCTACATACATTTTTTTTCAACATTTATTTGGCGACCATACTGGGGATATCTTTCCATATCTCTCTGGTTGATTGTATCACTATTGTATTTTATTTTTTATTTTTTTTCGATTGCTCTTTGACTGCTATTTCCATGGTCATAATACATATTGTGAGACAACCAAATATTGGAAATGGTCTTGTTGACCAGACCAACATTTCCTTGACTTTATTCAATACTATTTTAGAAACTGCTAGTACTTGTGTTGAACTTGAACGCTCTTGGGAAGTAATTGAAAGGGGAATAAATATATGTGAACGTTGGGAAGCCAGGAAAAGTAAGGCTATAAATAAAAAATAACCTTTTACAATAATATCTTACTGGTTCATTCTGTTGTTTCATGTCCTCTATTTCTCGTATTTCTCGAAGAAGGAGAGGATTGTCCCCTAAGTTTACTCCTATTTATGAAGTAGGAAGGAGGATTTTTTTTTTATAAAAACAACAAATTTCTCTTAGGAAAACTATATTTGACTCCTTTAGTTCATCTTCATCCCCCATACCTATCACTTTCAACATGACATCTTCGGGTAGTGGTAGTGGTAGTGGTACTAGAAGTTCCTCCTCCTCGCAGCCTTCTACTTCATTCGTGATTGGTGGTATCTATAGTCATGAAGTCCCTCTTCAATTCACTACCATTCCTGCTAAGGTCATTAAGAAATATGGAAATTTTAAATTTGAGAAAGATGCTACAACCACCCCCTGGCATGTGTCTTCTCCCTTGAATCTCGCACCATCCACCGAACCATTACCGAAATTCAAGGATCATTTATCTAGGTTCTTAGGAAATGGTACTATTACTACAAATGAACACCTGGTAGAATTTTCTAATGTTTTTCATAACATAGGGGCTAATTATAATGACACTTGCATGCGTTTATTTGCCAATTCTCTCGAAGGGAGAGCTACAATATATTTTTTTGATCTCCCGCCCAAGATCCTTTTAACTTGGGAAGAATTGGTTTATTGGTTCAAATCCACTTATGCACAGCCCAAGAGTCCAACTCATCAATTAATGGAATACAATAATATTTCTTATAAGGATGGTGAAACCATTAAATATTTTACCTTAATTTCACCAAGTTATATAATCAAATCCTTGAATTAATTCACCCCCAAAATCAAGTTTCTTTCATGCATTACTATAATGCTTTACCTTCTCCTTATCATCATAGGATTGAAGAAAATTATATTGACAATATCGGTTCCACCCTTCAGACTTGTATAAAGTATGAAAAGCAACTTGAAAGAATGGTTCTTCCTAAGGGAGACTTGGTCAAGCAAATAGATATGTATGCGATTCTACAGCTCATGCAAGATATAAATAATAGGATGATAGCCTACGAACGAAAAGGAATTTCTTATTCCTCTTCCCCTGGGGATTATTCTTCTCTAGCACCTTTTAGAAATGCTAATGAGAGAAATTTTCAGCCAAATTCCATAATTACTCGCACTTGGTGTAACGTTTTTGAAGAAAATCATGATGAGAATACCTTCGAAGTTAAAAGAAATGCTAGAGATAAGATTTTTGTCAAAAGGCTCGATACCAATATCGATGTTTTATATTAGGTTGAACCAAAAGATGTTATGGTAGTGAATAATAGGAATAAATATTACACTTCCAAGAGAAAATTTGATCCCCCCCGCACTTCTTCTGCCCCAAGTTCATCTTCTCAAAATGATGATGCACAAACTGTCAGAACCTCAAGAAACCGAGGAGTATTTTATCTTATTCCTTCTTCCAAATATAATATCCTTAACCAATTGGCTAATATCAAAGTAGATGCTACCCTTTTAGACATGGTCGTCATCCCATAACAACAGACGCGTCTTAAGGACTTTATGGAAGGTAATATTTATACCATAGCCAATCTATTTGAAGAGTCAAAGGAAAAACATTCAACTATAAATAGAATAGGTGTAAATAACTTTAGGAACCATGTAAAAAACCCTCATTTCTACATATCAGTAAAAATCATGGATAAAATAGCTCATTGTTTCCTAATTGATGGTGGATCTGGTCCAAGTTTGATGTCTAAAATTATCATGGAAGAGCTTGGCTTATCTTGTACCAACGAAAATTCTAGAAGCATTCTCTCTTATAATAATTTGCAACAATCAACTATAGGTGAAATCAAATATGTAACCTTAGTTTTTGTTATAACCCTAAATTGCACCATACATGCATACCTAGCATTTGGCCCTCTTACTTGCTATTTTTTCCAAGCCATCACTAAGAAGATTTTCTTAAAAACACTATTTTTGAAGATGTACGCACCCTGCACCACTACTGCCTGAGTACACACGCTTGTTGCACCACTACATCTCATGTACGTACACTAGTTGCACCATTACAGCCCGTGCATACCCACAAAAGTTGCAAAAAATAAAAAGTTGCAAGGAATTCATTGAGATTACGGGCTATTGGGTAGTTTTCCAACTGTCCCACCGCCTATAGCTCATCACCCAATTGAATAACCATAATTTTGTCATATAAAAGGAGGTGTTGGGGTCTCATTCCAACAATAAGAATAAGAACAATGAAACTTTTCCCTTTTCACATCCCCTCCTTGCCCCAAGAATTTGCATCCACCTTGTGAGATGTGTATCATAATTTCCCATTCTTGCCTTTTTCCTCCATCATAAGCCTATGCCATTTCCCTAGAAGAAGTGTGAGAGGAGAAAGATATGTGGAAGTGAAATTGGAGCTCGGTGAGGAGGAGCCCGGACCAGGTTCACAGAGCATTCGTTGATATCATTGTAAGTAAACATTGTGATATGAATAAAAGTAATAATTTTTCTGTCACGAAATATGATGTGTCAAATATCTATGTTTGATTTATGTTTTATACTGACATCTAACCCATGATTCATATATGATATGAATGTTTGTAGTTACATTTTTATATGTTTGTGAAAGCAGTACATCCTTGGGAGGAGGCTTATAGTCAGCGGAGAAATCGAAAGTGAAAGGATCGACATCGAACACAGAGTTAAATGTAGAGTTACCGGATCTTTTCACTTTGTATTTCATGCATGAATGTGGGGTATATTTGGGGAAGTTATAAAAGGTAGGAGACTTTTAGACAGTTAGATCTGCCTACATGTTGAACCTTAGTGTAGTCCATAGGGGGGTTTTCCCATTATAGTAGAACTGACAACCATACTGGGGAAACCTCTAGGGTTTTATGGGTGTTTTAATTGGTTTGATTACCTTTTTGAGTTTCTGTAAGTTGTTGAGTCTTTAAGGGATTTTGGTCTGCCATACCAGTACTCCCTGCCTTGTCAATCTACCTGTTAGTTTTCTTTTTTAGAGAATTTACAGAGGTGTATGTTCCCTACAGTGGGTCTGCACGCGTACATACGCACCCTGCCTTTAGACAACCTGCGTACATACACAGTATGCTTAAGCACCAGTAGCGTGCCTGTGTCAAGAAACATTTTTCTTAAGAAGGGGCAGTCAACCTCTTCCCTGATTGAAGTCTAACTTATCAGGGGTTTCTTGATTTAGTACTGGTCTCTGTTGTTATAGTCTTTAGCCTGGGTTTGACATCAGTTTGCTTATTCTTTTAAAATATTTCTTGTGTTTTCTTTAAAAGGGTTTTAGACGAGTCTGTGAGTCTTTTCTGATCAACATGTTTGGTATCGTCAGTGACTCCCTACGATCCACAGTGGGCCAGTAGTCAGTTTTTGGCCTTTTCTTGTCTTCACTTTTTTCCATTTTGTTTTCTTTAAAGAAAAATAAAAATAATTTATTTTCAAGTTTCTTGTTTGAAGCATAAACAAAAAAAATAGAAAAAGTTTTCATTTTTTGTTTGGTTAAGTAATTGGGTTGATTATTTTGCTTGTTAGGAGAAAGAGTTATTTTCTTTAAGTTCTTTACTGATTTATTAGAACATAAGTAGCTCGTAGTGAAGCAAAATATCATTTTAGTTTTTCCTTTAAAAGATCTTAGAAAAAGTAGTTCTGAAAAGTTGGTTAAAGCGTTAGTTACAAATCTTTATTTGTCAAAGAAAAAGAAGTAATTTTGCTTTCAGTTTCGTTTTCTTCTCCTTCTTCATCTCTCAAAACACACCACTAGTTTCATTTCCATTTCCTTGACTTAAAACAAGCCATCTAAAATTAACACTAATCTAAAATCAACTAGACTTTATGTTTGTAGGGTCCATCAACTAGTCTAGGCTAGAGCCTTGAATTAGGTTGGAGAGGAAACTCTTCAAGGCTTACAGACAAACATTGGAGTCAGTGTTAGGGAGATTAAAAAGTCCAGTAAATGTGAAAGCTATCTAGGACCCCCCTCTCACACATGGGCTAAACAGGAGGTCGTGTGTGGAAAGGTAGCGGAGATAACCCCTCCAAAGTCGAACCAAGCGTAGTGGGGAACGCATATTGAGGACTTGTCATGGGATATTGTTGGTCGCATTTTCCATGGAGCTTCGTGGATCTCGAATCCATTCGAGGTCCTCAGTTGTCTTCTGGACCACTTTCTTCTGATACCCTTGGTAGGTTTCAGGCTTAGTTACCCTGCTCATTGCGGTCCACCCGATTGTCGACTGTACCCACCTGGTGACTGTTCATGAGATGGAAACCTAGTTGCCTTTATTTTATGGATTTACACAAGTGGTTGTGGGGTTATACTACGGTACCTAGGGAAAACGTCAGGCCACACTTTGCAGAGTATACCTGGAGGGTGCTTCTGTGTTTGAGTTGCACTTGCACCAGTAAGTTTCTCTAGTGTTGGATGGCGTAACTGTTATTCCAACTAGTTAGTATTTTTCTTGCTTTATCTCATGGGAACTTTTCTAGTGTGTGCTTGGTCTTCAATGTTAGAAAATCCTTATTGTGTCATTGATCTTCTCACACAGTAGAAGATCAAGAGCCCACCAGTCGCGAAGGCTTCTGGGCCTGTCGCTGGTTAATTTGGAGCCACCACTGTCAGCGTTCAAACGAAGACTTGACCAACAAGGGTCATTTGAGGCAACCAGGCCACATGAAACTGTGCCCAAGCCAACTCCGAGAGGAGAACACTCGTATGTAGAGGAACTGACTATTTCTGACCTTGGATCAGAATCCCTCAGTCCATATAACCCTTCGATCACTGACTTGTCAACGCCACTTTTGATACATCTTGACCCACCAAGGGTAACACATCACGAGAATCAAATAGTCCTGCAAGCAGCGATGGAAGAAAATGTTGCTACTTCATCAAGGATTCCTCACACTCCCTCTATGGATATCACTACTGGGGGAGTTCTTCCTCCTAACTCACCTTCATCGGCTTGAACCACTATGGTCTTGACCGCCTCTACTTCGGGCAGTGGTTCGATTAATTAGTTTATGGCGGTGATCACTGCACCATTCACACAGAGTGTGACTGGTCCTCCATTTTCATACGGGATGCTTGACTTTGATACGAACTCGGTCCTCACCTACTCCACCATACAGACCATGGGTCTAGGGGTAGGGAGCTCAAACACTCCTATGCAAGGGTCTGTGGGGGGCACCTCATACCCCTATAATGCTTTCCCTTATGGAGGGGGTCATATACCTCCTTCATCCACCTTGCTCGGTGGTGCTTCTCAATAGCCCGTCTGGCCAAACATGAACTACAAATTGTTCCAAGCAGGTAGTCAAGGACCTTCTTCCTACACCATGTTGGTGGGTTCAATTCCATTCTCTTTGTTCAACTCGTTTGGAAACAACACATTCTTGTCCGTTGTCGTCTCGGCTGGGGGAAACCCTGTTTTTGGACCACAAAATCATGTGCAAGGTACTATTCCTACACAGGGGAAAACACAGGAGTCTCCTCCTCACAAGGACTCTAGAATCTGTGGTAGGGATTAGTTCCCTTGTCAAGGGTGTCGACCAGGGACAACCCCTTCCATGGCCAATGGAACCCCAGGAAATGCTCAGTACCTATACCCGTCGGATTGGTAGGGAGCAACCCTTTCCAGAACCTTTGGAACACAACATTGGGAGAAATCCCTTCCCATCCCTCAACATCCAACTACAGGAGTCAGTCGATGACGTCTCACAAGCGCAGTATCTGAATGTTGGCCAAGGCCATGGTTTTTACCAGAACCCTAGCCAGCAGCCTAACTTTTCCTGGCAACCTGGTGCCATCCAAATTCCAGGCTCCTTTCCTCCTGTACATAGTCAATAGCCAAAACTACCATTTCTGGTGACATTTCATTTTCTAGACTTGTCAAGGTTATTAAACGACCCAATCTTTCACGATCTGTGTTGGCTTCCCATGCTGACAAAGTTTCCCTCAAACATTCCAAATTTTGAAGGTAAGCCTAATGAAGATCCAGGCGATCATGTGACCATGTTTCACCTATGGTGATCGTCAAAATCTCTGAGAGATAACTTCATTTAGTTGTTTCTATTTCAACGCACTCTCATTGGGAGTGTCACGAAATGGTACATTGAGCTCGACCGCTCAAGATACTCCTGCTTTAGAGAATTGGCAATGGTTTTTCTCAACCATTTCCAACTACCTGTCAAATATGATGTCGGCACTGAATTGATGGCCAACTTAGAGCAAACGAAGACCGATCATATATTGGATCACATATGATAATGGCAGTTCCTAAAGAGTTTGATAAAAGTATTGGTTCCACCATCATTCCTGTTGGAGTGGTTCCTTAAGTCTTTGCTACCCCAACTATCCAAGGATGTTGCAACGTCAGGGGTCTTTTCCAAGGAAGAGGGGATAATGAGAGATCAACAACTTGAACTGATATACTCTCAGTCTGTTTTACTTTACGAGGTTTTTCCAGATGTGCCATGGTCTATCCTTGACAAGACCAGACACAAGTCTCGACCACATGTCGATGGCACAGTTGGTTCAGCACAAGCGAAGCCCACTGATCAGATGTCGAATCAATTGCAACAATTGTCGATACAACAGACATCGCCCAACCAAACCTCTAGTTCATCTTCTCCCCCTACTCAAATATCATATGTACACAGTGTGAAGTCGACAAACCCAAAGGCCAACCAGTGGTCTGACGAAAAGAAAAAACAGCGAAACAAGAAGGATAAGGGGGATAAGAAACCCACCAACAATGTTGGTGAGGAAAACACAGAGAAAATAAAGTCGAAGTATCCATGTAAAATTTGCATGGAAGACCACCCAACTAACCTGTGCCCTCAGCTTGCAGAGGCCTAGAAGTTATTGGCACAACAACAACCTGTTGTGTTAACAAACCCATTTCCACATGGGCAAAATTTGACTCAAGCCTCTTCAAGCACGGATGGGGAAAGTTAGGGACCCCCTCCGTCTTCTAGTAACCCCTCGGCCATGAACGTTTATATGTTGAAGGGTGACGCTCACATATCTACTAGGGCACATGATTACAGAATGCCAAACATTGTTGAAAAGGGTAAAGAAGCTGAAAACCCATCAATTCCTCTCCAGATTGAGAGGATGATGGGCGAAATAATGACACGCATCCTGAAATGGGCGTTCAAGAAATATTCACACAATCTAAACGCAAGGGCCACCCATAACTACTCTGTGGTGGAGGATTTTTCACAAACCCCTTGCGCGATGTTTGCTTTGGAGGCCCTCTAGAGCTGCCCTTCACAAAGAAAGGCTCTGCTAGCTGCCTTAGGATCCGTTGAGACCCTTTAATCTGGGAATGATCATGCTTGATATGACTGACTTGAAGCCTTGTCTCCCATACCACGTTGCATTTCATATAGTAGCGGCTCACCCCACGAAATATTTTACTCGGAACATTTTCTACATGGTGGTTGATGAGGGTGACTCGACATGCGTGATGTCATTGGCGTGTTGGAAGGCCATTGGCCAACCTGTTTTGTCTTCGTCGCCTACTCTCCTTACTACTTTCGATGGTTGTTCTTTCAGACCACATGGAATCATCCCTTCTTTCCCCGTGCAGTTGGGAGGGAAGACCGTGTGCGTTGAATTTGAAGTGGTTGATGTGCCTCTCGAATACAACTTGTTAGGAAGGAGTTGGACATATTCCATGAATGTAGTGGTTGCAACAATTTTTCGGGTCTTGTTGTTTCCACACGAGGGTCGAATTGTGAACATTGATCAATTGTCCTTCTCCATGCGTGACCCTTCATCGGGGGCATCCACGGTCCTGATGATTGATAACCCACAGTTCGGCGTCGTCAACATGGGGGTTGTTTTGTTCCCACCTTTGATAGGTATGTTCGATTATCCGCTTCCTTCTGGCAATGCCAAGATGATATCGATTGTCCCCGACTAGCCTAAGGCTGATATTTTTCAAGTGTCATCGTTCTGTATGAATTACTTTACCGATCCATGGAATATTCCTTCCCCATCAACTTCGATGGAAGGGACAGGGCATCCTGTCATGCCCATTCCCTTTTCCATGGAAGAAGTTGCATACTCTATTTTCCAGCAAGCTTCGGCTGACCCCGATCCAACTCCTGCATCGGATTTAGATCCATTTCTCGAGCCTATTTGGGCTCAATATTTCCTTGCCACTATTGATTCTCTAGACTTGGCCTTGCCCTATGACGAGGTTATTATAGAGGCATTGACTGGTCTGGATAGACCCTGGGATGATATCCATCACAGATCAGATTTCCTCCAAGAGTTAAGAAGAATAGAGGCAGGAGAATTCGTGTTGACTATGACTGGAGATAGGTCTTGTCCGATTAATCCTCTGGCTACACACACAGCTTATGTCAAGGGTAATATGGCAACCATCATTGAAACGATACCTATTGACATCTCTAGAACCCCTGACGTCTTGGAGAATGTCTTCGTTGGAGCAGACTGCTCCCCCGAGGAGATTCGAATCTATAGAGATTTATTTAAATAATTCTGCAATGTTTTTTCCTGGTCTTACGAGGAAATGCTAGGCATTGATTCAAGAATCGTTGAACATGAAATAATGACTTATCCTGATGCCAATCTAGTTCGACAGAAGCTTTGTCTGGTCAATCCTCGGAAAGTGGCAACTATTAAGGATGAAGTAGAGAAAATGCTCAAAGTCGGTTTCATCTACCCCTTTCAGTTGACTCAATGGGTGTCAAATCTTGTTCCGGTCAACAAAAAGCAAGGAATGATTCACGTATGTATGGAATTCTATGATTTGAACAAGGCATGTCCAAAGGACAATTTCCCCACCCCGTTCATTGACCATATTGTTGATGAGTGTGCAGGCTATGAGGTATTTTCTTTCATGGATGGTTTTTCAGGATACAATCAAATAGAGATTAAGCCTAAAGACCAACATAAAAAAAACTTTTATCTATCCATGGGTACATTTGCTTATCGAAAGATTCCTTTTGGCCTAAAGAATGTTGGAGCCACTTTTCAGTGGGCCATGTCTTTTTCTTTCCATGACCTAAGACATATAGTTGAGGGTTATCTCAATGATTTAGCGTCATGATATCGTAATAGAGCTGATTGTTGGGCACTTTAATTATCTAAATAAATAGATAATTAAGGTGTTCAATATAAATTGTCAAACCCGGGGAAGTTTTTTTATTGCAGGATAATTGTGCACAATCTATGCTAGATTACGAAAGAAACATTAATCAAATTGCAGTAAGAAACTAAATTAAAAGGTTGAACACTAACATAAGTTGTTGACACAGCTGGAGATTCTATAGAATTGAGATCACACTTGTATAATGGAAATCCTGAGCTGAAAGGTGTATAAGAATCCTGGATTATCTAATCTATTCTAAATTTTTATTTTACTCTTGCAGAAAGAAACTCTGTGCTACTTGCTGAAAGGAAAACTACTTAACTGCAGAAAAGGAATTCACACTTTTGTTTTCAGAAATTAAATCTAATGCAAGAAAGGAAAACAATTTTCCAGCAGTATTGAACAATTTACTCTAATTCTCATGAGACACACTGATGTGCAATTAAAAGAAGGGAACTAACTGTAACATCAAATATATACTAGAAATGCTAAACAAATCAATTATCCAAATCAAATTAGTTAATCTAAAACAACAAAACAGAGGGGAGTCTGTAAGGAAGGTGGGCCCTTTCCTTCTCACTGAATCCACTAAAAAATAGACTACAATAGATTAAAGAAACTCAATTCACTTTTATTAATTCGCCAAAGAAGGTTCAGATACAACATGCTATTCTTCACTCTCTGTTCATAGCTAAAATTTGTCCCAATGATTACAAAGGCTTTGCTATTTAAAGACAGAGTCATTTAGTTGAAAACAGACTCAGAACAACTTTGAGAATCGAATATTCTCAAGCTATTCATATGATATACAAGATATGTTACAAAATATATTAAATGATCTTCATAAACAGTGTAAGCCAAAACGTGTAACAGCATTGAGGATCATTCTTCATGATTCGAATTTTCATGATAGACCAGCTTCTAGGATCGGTGGACATTTGTTGCAGCTGGTGTAGCAGCTTCCAAAAAAGGTGTGCCATTGTTGTAGTCGTGTAACAACATGCAGATTTGGCACACAGTTGTAACAACCTTGTGTAACAACAATGATCTTTCTTCAAGACTTGGTTGTTCTACACATATGAGTCATTAATTGAATATTCATGGGTGAAATATGAGAAACATTACCAATCCAACATGTTAAAGTGAATAAAATATAAAATCAAGATTAATGATGCATACCTTGGGGAAAAGGGTCTTAGCAAACACTTAGTAGGCATTTAGCATAGAAAGGTAAGGTTGAATAATCAAAAGAGATGGTGAAAAAGGGACATTTCTGGGTCCTAACATGCCCCCCAACTGAAGACATTGCATGTCCTCATGCAACCTCATTCAAGCATTACTTTGAGTCTGAGTTAAGGAGGTGACTCCTCTAATGCAAAATTGCTAAGACAAATCACTAAGTACCATTATTGGAGAAACTGATTTGTACCCCCAATAGTTGTTGTTTCAAAAATATGTCTGTGTTGCTTTGTCTTCAAGAATAGAAGAAGCATGAGTTGTTGGAGTTACGACTAGTAAGTGTAACAGAGGTGTCTGTTGTAAATCTGTTGGTAAACCAACAACTGCTTTATTACATCGAGATCTCCTCATGCTTATTGGTTCTTGTGGAACAGTAAGTTCACATTCCGTTTTCACTGCAAAATTGATTGGCTCCTCAGCCTGACCAGTCATTGGTACTTTGACAATTTTATAGCCTGCTTGAAAATAAATATTACCACATCGGTAGCACATGTGCTCTTCATTTTCCTTCATAACAGTCACTGCCTGAGCTAGTATTCCCAAAGTTGAATTCTATGTGTTCTTTTGCTGAGCAATCTGCAAGTCCTTTGTGAGGGAATCCAAATGTGCTTTGATATGTTTATTTTCTTTCCTTAGTGCAACAATCCTGGAATTTTCAATACCTTGTATTTTCTTTTTAATCTGAGAAAATAGTTGGGCAAGTGGCACATCATCATTATCCTCTCTAGTTCTTGTAACTGGTTCTTGTGTAACAGTTACTTCTATCATGGTTGGTTCTTGTGTGATAGCCTCTTCCTGGTCAGTTGGTTCTTGTGTAACAACCTCTTCTTGTTCAGCTGGTTCTTGTGTAACAACCTCTTCCTGGTCAGTCGGTTCTTGTGTAACAACTAAGTTGGGGGAAGAGGCTGGTTCTTGTGGAACGACCTCATTTTGAACAACTGGTGATAATGGGCAAAGAATGGGAACTACTTTCTCCATATTTGTCCATTCAATTGTAGCTTCAGCAAATCTTGCTGACCTAGTTCTCCTTTTAGGTAATGTAGATACAAAAACAAAAGATTTCCTCTTAGGTTTAGGAGAAGGAGGGTGTTCTTCAACAATCAAGCTGGAAGAAGGAGGAAATTCTTCAACAAATAGGTTAGAAGGAGGGAGCTCTTCAAAAACCATATAAGGAGGGAATTCTGGGATGCTGGGGTTTGTTAATATCTATACATCGTCACCTGACGGATGATGCACTAAATCATCAAGCAGAGCCAATGATTCTGGTGCAACTCGTTGACATTTTGCCTGCAATGATAAAATAGTGTCTTGGAATTCCTTGCATAAGGTGAAATCAAGAATTCATACCTCCATAAAATCAATTAGCCTCTCACTTATATTGGTATCATTGATATCAAAATCTAGAAGTGTCTGAGTATTAGCAAGACACTCTGTCGCAGCAACTCTGTCGATATCTTTCTGAGATTTCCTTCTAGATCGACGTTTTGTTTTCTGAGGCAATTCAGTGGCAGTGACAGGAGTGGTTTGAACGAGTATTGCATCGAGAGGAGGATTTTGAGTTATTGTTGGCTCAACAGTAGAAGTATTTTCCATGGTGTCAGTTACAATGGGGGCCTAAACTTCTCTTGTAATTAACTTTTCTGACCTAGTTCGCTTCCTCGGTAAAGTATAAACAGGAGCAAGAGTTTCCCATTTTGTAGCTTTAGGAGTAGGAGCGAGTTCGTGAACAACCTCCATTGCAGCCAGGGACTGAGGCTCATGAGGCTCAATTACCTCTGTATCAATAGGGTTTGGTTGTTGTTCTAGCTAAACACTGTCGAGGCGTTTTTGAGCTATGTGGGAGGTGCTTTTGATTTTGCGTTTGGTATTCACAGTGGGCTTACAGGAAATTACAGTCGAGGTTTTAACTGTTGGTGTAGTTGAGGGATCAAGATTTGACTATTCTATGTTGGTTGTAACAGCGGGCGCATCAGTTGACTGGTCTATGTTGGCTATGGCAGCAGACACAGTAGATGGCACAAGCACTTCAGGTAATGGGTCGTGAGGAAATTCCATTCCTCCATGAATCAACAAGCCGATGAGTATATGAATGGAAAGATAGTTCATGGGGTGCTTTGATTGTTTGACGAACTAAGCCATATTATGTAAAGATTGAAGAATATAATAAGGCATGTTGATTAATTTATGATGTCTCAAATGGGATAGTATGATAAAATCATAAAAGTAAACAAATTGGTATCGTCCTTCGCAGGTAATGTACCTTTTGATAAATTCTGTGACTTTCCCCCAGGGCGGTGGTAAGGAATTGGCATTGACACCTCTGCCCTTGGTCTGCACCTGCTCATCGTTCACGAGAAAATCCTGCTCTGCTTTGGGAACATGTGTTTTTCTGCTAAACCATCATTTTCCTGTTCTGAGAAACCCTGTAACAACAGCCACGGATTCCTCTGTCACTGGAATTCTCACCCCATTCACCATTGAATACCCTTATGTAAGATTTTGGCTGAACTCCAACACCTCTGCTTCGTTAAACCTCTGCAGCTTCTTGAAATAAGGAATCCATCCGACCTGTAGAAAAATTTGGTAAACATCTGGGTGTAGCAGCAACGCATCCATATTTTTTGGCTCATATCTCACAATTGATCCTCCCATGACGACGTTTTGAGTCTTAATAGTCACAAAGGAGGAGAAACGAGCACCTCACCAGAGGCACAACAAGTTTGAACGAGGATTGCATAAAGAGAATAGTGTCTCAGGGAAAATAAGCGTGGTCGAAAAGGTGGTAGAGGTGTTTGTAAAATGAGATTTTGAGATTATGTCGGCGTGGATGTCTTTCCCCCCCCCAACTAATTTGATTGGCTCACGGTGCAACAAATTTAGGAAAAACGAAAAATAGGAATTAAAACTTGCTTTCGTATCTACATCACTTGGACACGTACGATTAGTAATCGTACCTCATAAATTACTGCACAAACCGATCTGTCGAAGTAACTGCAATAGCCAACCGCCATCTGATCCATGTGAAAGAGTTATCATGATGAGAGATGGCTTCGGAACGTGAGAAATTCTAAAATGAAAAGTGGAGTAGGTGTGGAGTCCTTTTATTGGTCAATCCGTTGGAAATTGGTGGCTGTGAAATCACGAAATGATGAAGTGACATTTTCGGTCAGAGAGAGTGGACAAGATAACAATGAAAATGAAAAAATAGCGGTGCTTCAGCATGGAAAGATAGTAGAGCGGAAACGATTGATGGATTAACAACATGAAAAAGTGGCGGAAATGCGAAATTGGGTGAAGTGGTATGTAAGATAGTGATAAAGGAATATAGAGGTGGGTGTATCAGCATGTATTTTGATTGAATGGTGGAATTAGGTGTAGCAGCATGTAAATCGGTCGAAAGAGTGTAACAACACGTAAGACAAAATAGTTGAGCAAATGGTGTAATAGCATGTAAATCGACCAAAAGGGTGTAACAACATGTAAATCGGCCAAAAAGGTGAAACAACATGTAAATCGGCCAAAAGGGTGTAACAGTATGTAAAGCGGCCAAAGGGTGTAACAGCATGTAAATCGGCTCGAACACAGAAATACTTAGGTTTTAGGAAGTTTTTCAACTTCCAAAAACTAATCCTTTGGCTTCTTCTGCTTTAGTCTTCCTTGCGTTTCATAAATCCATCTGCACACAAGTAACTGTCGGATACCCTTCCAGGCTGAATTTTATTAAAAGAAAACATAAAAAAATTTGGCAAAAACCGAAAAAAAAAAAAAAAAAAAAAAGCAAAAAAAATTAAAAAAATTGCAGAGTTTATTTATATACAAGATTTTATTGAAAACAAAAATTTCTAAGGATTAGAAGGGGAAGGAGAAATCTTTGTTCCATTCAAAAAGTGGTAATCTGTATCAACTGTACATCTCGATTTGAATTCTGCCTTGGAAAGTGGACGTTGATACAGGTGCAAGTGATGACCATTTGCAAGTAACTAAGTATTGGATCCATCAGTAGTGATCAACCTGGTTGTCCCATTCGGAAAAACAATGTCTACCTCGTAAGGTCCAAGCCATCATGTACACAGCTTACCCTGAAATTCTTTAAAACATGAATCATACAACAGAGCCCAATCTCCTTTTTGGAATAATTTCTTCTTGATGACTCGGTCATGCCATTTTGTTCTCTGTTGTTGAATCACTGTGGTTTCATGAATAGCGTCCAAATTCTTTTCATCAAGCTCATTGAGTTTCTGCAGTCTGACCTTCTGTGCCATAGTCAAGTCGAGGTTGACTTCTAATGTAGTTCTTAAGGTTTTGATTTCAAATTCAATGGGAAAAACATGGCTCTTTCCATATGCCAGCTCATAAAGAGAAAAACCAGTTGTGTTCCTCCAAGTAGTTTGATAAGCCCAAAGAGCTTCATGCAATCTGTCAGACCAATCCCTACGATGTTCCCTCACTGTCTTAGTAAGAATAGCTTCTATGACTTTGTTGGTACTTTCCACCTGGACATTAGCTTGTGGATGGTATGGAGAAGTTGTTCTATGTAAAACATGATATTCACTGAGTAGGGCTTCAAACTTATGTGATGTGAAAGGGGGTCCTCCATCAGTTATTAATTCTCTAGGAATTCTAAACCTAACAAAGATATCTTCAAACAAGAATGCTAAGATAGCTTCTTTTGAGGCCCTGATTAGTGATTTTGCCTCCACCCACTTGGTCATGTAATCTATACAGACCAATATATAGACTTTCTGATTAGAAGGTCAGTTAATGGGCCCTACAAAATCCATGGCCCATCTCTCAAAAGGCTCTAACACTACTTGAGGATGGAGAGGCATTTCATCCCTATGATTTGGTTGACCCATTCATTGGCAACTGTCACAGGCTTGGACCTCTTGGCATCTTGAAATATGGTGGGCCAAAAATATCCCATCCTTAAAATTTTATGCCCAGTCCTTTTATCAGCAAAATTTCCCCCACAAGGGACATCATGGCAATCTTTCAATAGATCATACACTTCATCATCCCTCACAAATATCTTTATTTCTTGATCCATGCCATATCATCCCTATCGAACTATACCGATCACTCTTCTGAATAATATTCCTTCTTTCTCGAGGAGATAGATGTGGAGGTACCTTCCCTGCAACCAAATAATTAGCAATGTATGCATACCAAGGTGAGTGAGCAGATACTGCAAACAAATGTTATCTAGAAATGAATCATCTACAAGTGAATTATCATCATTTACATGTAATCTTGAGAGAAAATCAACAACCACATTTTCTTTTCTTGGTCTATCTACTATAGTGATATCAAATTCTTGTAGTAATAACAACCATCTTGTTACTCGGGCATTAGTAATAGGTTTATTCGTCAGATATTTAATTGTTGTATGATCAGTATGAATAAAAGTAGGATAACCAGTGACATAATTCCTTAATTTGTTGATTTCATAAACTACTGCCAAGAATTCTCTTTCAGTAACTGTATAATTTAACTCAACAGGAGCCATGTTCTTGTTGATATAGTAGATAACATAGGGTTATTTGTCCTCCTGTTTCCCTAGTAATGCACCAATTGTAGTGTCTGAGGCATCTGAAGAAATGTGAAAAGGAAAAGCCCAATTGGGCCCTCTCAAAATGGGAGTTGTGGACAATTTCTGTTTCAGATCTGCAAAAGACAATTCACAATTGTTAGTCCAACGAAAGTCAACATCTTTTGTTAATAGGAAAAACAAGGGAGAGGCAAGTTTGGAATTTTTTTTAATGAATCTCCTGTAATATCTAGCATGCCCTAAAAACCTTCTTACCTCTTTTTGAGTTTATGGAGTTGGAATATCTAAAATTGCCTGGATTTTGGCTAGGTCTACTTGAATTCCTACATAAGAAATGAAGTGTCCCGGCACCACACCTTCGCTCATCATCATATGGCATTTTTTTGTACTTAAATAAATATGAGACTGTATACATATTTTTAGCACTTTTTCCAGATTAGACAAATCTTCATCTAAATCAATACCATAAGGTGTAAAGTCATCCATGAATATCTCCATACAGTCATTCACCATATCAGAAAAAATACCAATTACAACTCTCTGGAAAGTGGCTGGTGCATTACACAAGCCAAATGGGAGAAAATTGTTGGCAAATGTACCCTAAGGTCTGGTAAAGGTGGTCTTATATTGGTCCTATGGAGCAATTTTTATCTGGTTATAGCCACTGAATCCATCTAGGAAAGAGAAAAACTTTTTCCTAGCTAGGTTGTCTAGAACCTGATCAATAAATGGCAAAGGGAAATGATCCTTCTGTGTGGCCTTAATCAGGGCTCTATAGTCCACACACACTCTCCACTTACCATTCTTTTTAGGTACAATAACCAACGGTGAAACCCACTCGTTGTTTGATATAGGGTAGATGAATCTGGCACTGAGAAGTTTCTGGAGTTCCTCCTTAACAATTTATTTAAGATTAGGTTTCATCCTTCTTTGGGGTTGGAAAATGGGTCAGCATTCTTCCTTGATGTATATATGGTGGGTGCACAGTTCAGAGGAAATTCCTTTCATATCCATGTAATCCCAGGCAAATTCTTCCTTATGTTCAATCAATAACTTCATCAACCCGCGAGTTTCAGCAAAAGATAAATCGGGGTTGATGTTCAGGGTTTTTCCAAGTTGAATTTCTATAGCGATACTCCTAGAAATTACTTTAGGAAATAATTCAGTTGTTGTTGTTTCAACATTTGTTGTTACAACGTTTGTTGTTACAGCTGAATTAAATTGATTTTTAGCAGTTTCAGAGAATATTTTCGAGCTCATCTCTTCCTGGGCAATAGGGTCGAAGACTCTAATCAATCAGAGGTGCGTGTTTTGTGTAACAACAGAGGGGTCACAGATAAAGAAGTTAATTAACTCATCCTCTATCTCATTTTTAAAACTCAGGGCTTTTCCTATGGTTAACACAAGTAGAGCACTTTCATCCTCCATGTCCATCCATAAAGAATTTTTGGGTTCTACACTGGCTGTAGCATGAGGATACATGGTAAGTTTTTTTGTTTCATAACCATCGGAGATGGTCATGGAACCAGATCTACAACCAATGAAAGCATCAGCTGTATCTAACCATGGTCTTCCTAGAATTAGAGGGTGGCCTCCCAGACGTGTTTTTGTTTGTAATACGACTAAATCTGTAGGATATTTCCATGAGTCAACTGAGATAACTATATCATCAATTACTCCTTCTAGCTTGATAGTAGATTGATCAGCTAATTCTAAAACAGTAGGAGTAGGTTGGACTTGTGTTCTGAGTTGCAGCAATTGTGTGGTCTCAAGTGGAATAATGTTAATTATTTCCCCCAAATCAACTAACACACCAGGAATAAAGGTCTACCCAATTTTGACAGTGACTGTGGGGTTTTCTGGGTCGCCATATTTAATAGGTGGGTTTTTGCCTAACATCAGTTCAGACAAATCCCCCACTACATGCACTTTAAGGGGGTCCCTAGGTTTTCTTCCAGGTCTTTTGATACAGAGATCTCTCACAGTATTGGCATAAATAGGGACATCTCTAATCGATTGCAATAGTGGAATGTTAACATGTAGATTTTGAAATTCTCCTAAGAAATTGAAGGATGGTAATTCCACAGTTTTGGTAATTTTTAGTCTTTCAGGGAATGGGGGGTCTGATAATTCTATAATAGGTTGGTCAAATTTTTTTGTATCATCAGATGGTTTTTCCCCTGATTCCTTGTCTGATTCTGAAGATGGATCATCTTCAATTATTGGCTCGACTATTCTCCCCGATCTTAATTTTATTTCATCACAAGGCATATGCGTAATAGACAAAGCTGGCACATTGTGTATATCTATGTTCTAAACAACGTTATTATTTGGGTTTGGGTTAGGTTGCACATGCATCTGAGGTCGTAAGGGAGGATTGTTTTGTGGGGCATTGGGAGGTAACTGCAGCTATTGCTACTGATACCGGGGTTGGAACTGTTGTTGATATGGGTTCGATTGGTGTTGGCTAAGTTGTTGTTGAGGGCCTTTCCAATATGGGTTCCATTGCCCCTGGTGATTCTATTGTTGGGGCATAGGTAACCATGCATTGGGATCCTGATAAGGAGGTGGCATCTGATTTGGAGGGGGGCATACATCTGGCCATAAGGTAGCTGATTGTTCCAATAATTAAGTGTTGCAGGAGAGAATTGAGAGTTCATACCTTGACCTCTTGGTTGCCATTGTCTTCTTTGTGTAATTATATAGGCAACCTTTGCTTTCTCATTAGTCGGCTTCATTGATGCTTTTACACCTGGTAAAGAGGGACATTTTTTAGTGGGATGATCCAATTCACAAATAAGACATACCTGAACATTGTTCAGTGGGCACTCCCTTTTTGGATGTTTGTCTCTGCACTTTGGACAAAAAATGGACAATGCCTTTTCTGCTTCTACTTGTTTTTGTTTGATTTGCAGAGTATCAATTTGTGAAGCAAAAGAGTTAATCATTTCTGTTTTGAAATCTTCTGATATATTACCTATTTCTACTCTTGTTGCCCCTCCATTGGATGATTTTTGTACCCTTGAAAAAGTGGTATCCTTGGTAATTGGCTTATTTCTTGTAGTTCCTCGAGAACATCTCTTGCAAATATTTACAATGTCTTCATAGGATTCCTTAGATATATCTCCCTTGCCAAGCATATTCAGCATATCTAAACAATCATCTCTAACCCCTTTTAGAAAAATAGTTTTCAGAATGTCCTTACTCACATCCAAATGTCTAGACCTTTGTAGATTGTACTGGAGTCGCTCTACAAAATCTTCAAGGGTCTCATCCTCTTTCTGAGACATCTTGAATAGTTCATCTCTTCGTTCCCTTGTTCGACAGTAGTCTTGGTACTTGTTCAGGAAAAGTTGCCTCATATGTACCCATGTTGAGATATTCTCTCCTCCAAGACTCATGAACCATCTTAACGCATTTCCCTTCAATGTGGTTGGAAACAGTTTAAGTTTCTACGCAGTAGTAGTGTAGTCATAGCTTCTACACAGAATATCAAATTCAAACATAAACTCATTTGGATCCTCAGTAGACAATCCATGGAAATTTGGTAGGGTTGAAAGAGGTATGTTCTTCACAGTAGCTATCCCCCTTGTAGGAATATTAGTAATAGGAAAAACCAGGGTAGAGATAGTATTTTCATCATTTACCTGATCTTCATTGTTCTGTGGATCCTCTCGGTTGAACTCCTCTTCATTATCTCCTTGATTTTCCATGGATGCTCTCTCTCTCCACAATATGGTAGGTGTCCCACTCATCCTTAGTGACTATCTATCCATTGATCTGATAAACAACTTCTTATGGTCTTTCTCTTGGCCGAGATACACTTCCTTGATCTTCAATATTCTCCAGTGTTGCTTGTTGATTTTTTGGTGACAAATCTTCAGCTTCAGCCCTTGATGAAAGCGATGTTTTGAACTGGGGAAGTTCTGCTGACTAAGGAATATGTCTCCTTGGAGGATTTAAAGGGAAAAATATAGATCCTGGAGAAGAATCTTCTCTGGCTATAATCTCATCAACAAAGGTTGGTCTTCCCAATGCAGGGTTCCTTCCTCCACATCCTCTGGTACCTGTAGGATTAGTATTTTTGGGGATACGTCCTCTTGTTCCTCGATTCATGCAGACTATTCATTCCTAAGAAAATAAAACTAATGTGATTACAAGAATCTATAATTATCTTCCCCAGCAATGGCACCAAAATGTTGGGCACTTTAATTGTCTAAATAAATAGATAATTCATGTGTTCAATATAAATTGTTAAACCCAGGGAAGTTTTGTTATTGCAAGATAATTGTGCACAGTCTATGCTAGATTATGAAAGAAGCATTAATAAAATTGCAGTAAGAAACTAAATTAAAAGGTTGAACACTAACATAAGTTGTTGACACAGCTGGAGCTTCTACAGAATTGAGATCACACTTGTATAATGGAAATCCTGAGTTGAAAGGTGTATAAGAATCCCAACTTATCTAATCTATTCTAACTTTCTATTTTACTCTTGCAGAAAGAAACTATGTGCTACGTGCTGAAAGGAAACCTACTTAACTACATAAAAGGAATTCACACTTTTGTTTTCAGAAATTAAATCTAATGCAGGAAAGGAAAACAATTCTCCAGCAGTATCGAACAATTTACTATAATTCTCATGAGACACACGGATGCACAATTAAAAGAAGGGAACTAACTGTAACAGTAAATATATACTAGAAATTCTAAACAAATCAATTATCCAAATCAAAGCAGTTAATCTAAAACAACAAAACAAAGGGGAGTCTGCGAGGAAGGTGGGCCCTTTCCTTCTCACTGAATCCACTAAAAAATGGACTACAATAGATTAAAGAAACTCAATTCACTTTTATTAATTCACCAAAAAAGGTTCAGATACAATATGTTATTATTCACTCTCTATTCACAGCTAAAATCTGTCTAAAATCTGTCTCAGTGATTACAAAGGCTCTGTTATTTAAAGACAAATTCATTTAGTTGAAAACGGACTCAGAACAACTTTGAGAATCAAAGATTCTCAAGCTGTTCATATGATATACAAGATCTATTACAAAATTTGTTAAATGATCTTCATCAGCAGTGTAAGCCAAAACGTGTAACAACATTGAGGATCATTCTTCATGATTCGAATTTGCATGATATACCAGCTTCTAGGATCGGTGGACATCTGTTGCAGCGGGTGTAGCAGCTTCCAAAAAAGGTGCACCATTGTTGTAGTCATGTAACAACATGCAGATTTGGCGCACAACTGTAACAACCTTGTGTAACAGCAACGATCTTTTTTCAAGACTTGGTTGTTCTACACATATGAGTCATTAATTCAATATTCATGGGTAAAATATGAGAAACATTACCAATCCAACATGTTAAAGTGAATCAAATATAAAATCAAGATTAATGATGCATACCTTGGGGAAAAGGGTCTTAGCAAACACTTAGTAGGCATTTAGCATAGAAAAGGTAAGGTTGAATGAGCAAAAGAGATGGTGAAAAAGGGACATTTCTGGGTCCTAACACTGATCATCCCACACACCTTCGACTAATATTTGAGCGATGTTGCTACTATCATATTCGCTTGAATCCAAACAAGTGCAGTTTGTGCGTGACATCGGGTCATCTTCTAGGTTTCATATTTTTTAAAACAGGGATCATGGTCGATCCTCTAAAGGTTGAGGTGATATTTTAGTTGCCTCCCCTGAGCACAGTCCCTCAGCTTCGAATATTACAGGGTAAAGTGAATTTTCTTCAGCGTTTTATCGCAAACTATGTCAAGATCACTAAAGGGTTCATGCATTTACTGAATAATGGAGTCCCTTTCCATTGGGATGAAGCCGCTCAACTCTCTTTCTAAGCGTTGAAACATGCGCTCACGTCTTCCCCTCTGTTCTGACCTCCCAATTATAATAAATATTTCTTATTGTATTTGGCCATTGCAGAGTCGACCATCGGTATGGTCTTGGTTCAAGAGGATGGTCTGCTTGAAGAGCATGTGATTTATTACCTGAGTCGAGGCTTGGTGGACCAGAACTCAACAACTCCCACATTGAGAAGCTAGCGTTGGTAGAACTACATGTTGGCCAACGGTTCAGTCACTATATTTTTCTTTGTAAGACCACCTTCATTGTCGTTGTGAATACATTTCAATATGTGTTGACACAACGTGTCATCGACGGAAATATCAGTAGATGGATCGTTATCCTCCAGGAATTTGACTTGGATTTTGTTTCCTCGAAATCCAAAAAGTCATTGGTCTTTGTGGAACTTATCTCGGAATTTTCGGTCGAATCAATTGATGTTAGGCCCGAAGAATCATCGATTAAAGGAGATCTTTTTCTGATTTCATCTTCGGACCCCTGGTATGGAGATATACTAGTATATCTCTAGACTTTGAAGTGCCCCGCCTCTGCTTCTCGTGATGAGCGTAAATGTATATGCCATCAGGAAAAAAACTATCTCATACTCAATAACACTTTGTATCTTCGAGGTGTAGATTGCATCATGCGTCGATGCATCACTCATGAAGAAGTGAAACACGTTCTTAATGACTGCCACACTGGAGCATGTGGTGGTCATTTGTCTGGGTTGGAAACAACCCAAAATATTCTACGAGTCGGTTACTTTTGACCAACGTTAATCAAGGATTGCATTGAATCAGTCAAGAAGTGTCACCCGTGTCAGATCTTCTCTCAGAAGATGAGGGCACACCCCGCTCCCATGTTTCCCGTCATTATTTTTGGTCTGTTCACCAAGTGGGGGATTGATTTCACTACATGCCACCCGGCCTCAGCCATGGGGTATCATTATATCATCATAGCGGTAGACTACTTCACAAAGTGGGTCGAGGCTATGCCAACGTTGAATAATGATGGAGAGACAACAACTCTCTTTATTTTCAATCAGATAATAGCAAGGTTTGGCATCCCGAAGGAGATTGTCACCGACCATGGCAGTCACTTTCAGAACAAAATGATGTCTGAGTTAATGTCAAATCTTGGGTTAAGGAAAGAACATTCATCACCTTACTACCCACAAGTGAATGGCCAGGTGGAGGCTGTGAATAAATCCCTCAAGACTATTCTACAACGAACGATCAATTATGCCAAGTCAAATTGGCATTTGATGTTGTACTCGAAATTATGGGCCTACTGAACGTCTATAAAGACTGCCACTGGGTTCTCACCTTTTCAACTCGTTTACAGGCTGGAAGCAGTCTTTCCAATAGAGTTCTAGATCCCATCTCTAAAGTTGGAAGTACAGTTATTTCTAGACACTTCACTGCTTGAGGAATGCTTATTATGTCTTGAGTAGCGACGTGATGCAACCTTGGCTAACGAGGATCACATGTAAAGAGTCAGGTGTCAATATGATCAATCCGTTCGTCCTTAGATTTTATCTGAAGGCGACCTTGTCCTGGAATATAACCAAGATAAGGATCCCCTGGGGGCAGGCAAGTTCAAACCCATGTGGTTCGAACCTTTCATTGTGAAGGAGGTACTAAATAAGGACACTTATCGTCTGGTTGACTTTGAGGGGAACGCTTTAGCGGATCCTAGAAATGGGCTCTACCTCAAGAAGTATTACTCGTAGGTGGGTCACCTTGGGTGACTTCTTGTACATATGTATAGATCTTATACAGTTAGTTTGTTTTGTCTTTTTTTTTTACGGACATGTTGTTATTGATGTCATCATTTTCACTATGGCATATGTCAAGTGAATCAGAGGTGTTCATTGGGTTTGCGGATGGTGCTAGCCGACACACTCGGAGGCTTGCTTCTGCAGCTTGGGTGATCTTCACACCTCAGGGCCAGTTGCTATCTTCTAGAGGTATTTGTTTAGGTGACACCAAAAACATTTTCGTCGAGTACAGCTCAGTGATATAGTTACTTCATGATGCTTTGTCGCATGGTATCTCACACCTCTAGTTATACTTAGATGCACAACTGGTTGTGTCCCAGTTAAATGGGGTTTACCGCGTTTATGATCCTACTCTACACTGATGGTTCCTTAGGGTACATCTCTTAGAACGTAGCTTTGATTACATTACGTATATCCATGTTCCTAGGAGGCTAAATCAAATGACAGATACTCTAGCTAATCAAGTATTAGATTGGCATATTGCACACACATAGAAAGAAGCACACACATACACACGTATACACATTGTAAAAATGTGATCCATAAGACATAAAATATGTAAATACGCACATATATATATCAAAAGTATTAGAGTACATAGGTGGGCAAAAGCGCCTCAAAAAATAATATATCCAGTATACATCGCGGGGCTTATGCCCTCAAAAATATACAAAAGAGTGCCCTCGGCATGTAAGTGGTCCACCCTAGCTAAGCACGGGGCATGTTGGCCCTGCCATAGTGAACGACAACGTTTTCCAAACACCAAAAAATATGGACCCAGGTCCATGGCACCCCAACTACATGAGACTGCATAGATGGCGGGAGATCCTCGATCTCAGCCATGGGCACTGTACGAGTGATCATGGTGAGGTTCCGCTCCACTCGTCTCAACACTCTCTCAGACTCTCCGGCTAGAGGTCCCCCTGTTGCTACTGTTGGTCCGGAAGCTGTTGTTGGTACTACCACTGGTCGAGGACATCGCTTGGTCCTCGCGAAGTATGTTGGATGCATTGGTCCCACATCTGTACATAAACAGATACATAGTTGTCAGATACTTTGTTTCACATAAAAAATGATAGATATAAAAATAAATTAAAAATTAAATAACTTTAAAAATCAAACATACCCATCTCTCCTCGCTCATCTCTAGGAGGTACAGGAATCTCTGGGTCCCTGGAAAAGTTGATCCCAACGTAAGGGTAGTCCTCTATCGTCGGAATCTATCATGCCCACTAGTCAAAAAATGTGTCATCAAAGGCCTCTATGGTCCTCCCTCCCCACTATCGCGACAATAATGCTACCCATCTA
The DNA here is from genome assembly GCA_000966675.3 of Picea glauca. NCBI lineage: Eukaryota > Viridiplantae > Streptophyta > Pinopsida > Pinales > Pinaceae > Picea > Picea glauca. The sequence continues at coordinate 40,712 of JZKD02S1679849.1, read as the reverse complement.
CACACTACTGGGAGTGAGGCCACATGCCCCCGCATAGTCTCTCGTGGACTGAGACTGGGTACCCTCTCAAAGAAGAATGAGCATAGAATGGTACCAAATCCAAAGTTCTTGTTGCTCCCCCCATGACACTCGGTGATCTGTCTCTTCATCCATTCAAGCATGGTCGTGCTCCAGTCGAATATCTGTGCATTTAAGGACTGCACTGCATAATGCATGTGCGCCCGGGAGGCCTGATGTAAGGTCGCGGATCCAGCGATCCACCCAATAAGTAAACTATCACCTTCAGTGATAGGTTGGTAATCTTGTGGATCAGCACCTGAGAACCTACTTTCTCAGTGCCAGCCTCGCAATATAGTCCAATCAACTCGGCAATGTTATGAGGCTCGGGGGGAAAAGCTTACAATTTGACTCGTTCACCTCTTCCCGAGAGGCTAGTCAAAAATAAAATGTCTTCAGTCATTGGATTCAATGACTTCCCCTCAAGCATAAAAACCTCAACGTCAGGGTGCCAATTATCCACCATGGAATTCAAGAGCCTGGGTTGTGCCCTCATGAATGGACACCAAAACAAATTCCATAAACCGCATTGTCTTAATGCAGCCATAGTTGCAAGGTCCTCATCGACCAAGATAGCAATGTCTTTGTGCTCCCTCTCTCTCCAGTGGGCATACATCTTGTCAAATGACAAGTTCATGGAGGAAGTTAGTTCTTGCATTTTCATTTTTCTACCTTTTTTAGGGTGTACGCGAGCTATCTTGGACATAATCGTGTATGCACGTGGGAAGATTATTTTATGTCCGTGGACATACGCAGGTTGTCCTTGGACAGCCCGCATACATGTAGGGCCGCCCCTTTTTAGGAGTGTGTGCCCCCCAAAAAACTAAAATAAATGCAAAAAGGAAGTAGGGAAATGCAAGAAGGGTTAATTTGTACTTACTTGGTCTAAGTGGAAGTTTGTTTCATCCTCTAAATCTCCCAGAATCAACTATTCTCACAAAGGGGTGTTTTTGGCTTTTTGGTTAATTCTCAATTTGCAGTGGTGAAAATGAGCTGTCAGCTTCTATTTATAGACTTTTTTGGCCCTTTTTGCCACTTTTTTGAACCCTTTTGTCATTTTTTCTGGCTTGAAAATCGTTTAACATGGCTCTTGAGTTTCTCATTGGATGTTACGATACACTTCACTTTTGGTTTGGAAAACTTTTTGGGAGATGGGTCACTTTTTAAGATTCTTTGGTAAAAGTCATTTTTTCCAACTTTTTGCATTTAAGTTAGGATTCCACCTCCACTTTTTGCATCTTGTTGTCTTTTCTTCTTTGCCATAGGATCGATCCCACCGAATTGCGACATAGAATCGTCATTGCTACTTTAAAAGTGTCGTAATTTAGTGGTAGATCCTACCTTCACATGGATGCCCTAGGTAGATCTTGGTTGCATTTTTGGTGTCCATGTCATCGTTAATGACTTTAGGCTTGGGATTCCTTGTTAGTCCTGTCATGATTATGATATTGAGCCTCATATGTCTGAGATGTCATCCGTCTTGGCCTCACCCTCGGGACTCCCAAAAAATGAGTCTTCTTTTAAGCCCTTTTCAGACTCTTTAAACATGAAAATATTGTCGAGCGATCTTGTTGTCCTTCACGCTCGCCAAACTAAAATTTGAAGGCACGTCTTTCCAGCGGTAGTTTACCCCTTTTTCGGTCCTGATGGTCAATTGTACGAACAAAGTTATACTCTAGGAACTTCGGTTCGCTAGAAGAGTATTCTCAGGTATAATTTTAACCCTTTTTCGGGCATGAGGGACTAAATTTACGAAAAAGGAATCCCCATGGAGTCCATAGTTAAGCTCTTTTCAGACTCCCTAAAATTGAAAAGATTGTCGAGTGACCTTTTTCCTTCACATTTGTTAAACTATTCCAGAAGAACATCCCCTATGGAGTCCATAGTTAATCTCTTTTTAGACTCCTTAAAATTGAAAAGATCGTCGAGTGACCTTGTTCTTTCACACTCATTAAATTGGTTCAGAAAAACATCTACTGGCATGAGTTTACCCCTTTTTTCGGCTTGTAGATTAAGGAGGAAAAAGGTACACCTCGGGAGATTCGTCTCGCCGAGAGAGTTCTCCCAAGTAGATTTTATACTTTTTGGGGCTAAGGAGACTAAATCTAGAAAAAAGGTTGTGAGTCCATAGTTAATCTATTTTCAGAGTCCTTAAAATTGAAAAGATTGTCGATTGATCTTGTCTGTGTCACACTCATTAAAATGGTTTTGAATAGACATATTTTCGGTGCTACTTTATCCCTTTTTCGAGCCGACTAGACTACCTTTGAAAAAGGTACCCCAGTGGAGTCTTCTTTTACATTTTTTTAGACTCTCTAAACGTGAAAAAAACCATTGAGCTTAACTTCTCTGGGCTCATGAAAAATACATTGAAGGGGGTTTCATCGTGTCTTACTAATCACAGTTGCATCTCTACATCTTTGGCCTAATTTCGGCTCCATGTTGCTCTCAACTAAACCTTTGAAGCATGCCTTATACACAAGCCTTGTATCACTTTGCCTCTATGACCTAACACCTTGACCCATGGAGGAATTTTCCCCGAGTGTCCTTTTCCTGCACATGTCTCCTTGCTATGATCATTAGTGTGTTCCTTGCACTTGGAACTAGTATGCTTGCGACACTCGTTCCTCCTTTGTAACGTAGCATTCTTTTATTCTTTTTCAAGCTCTTCAAAATATTGAAAAAGACAAAAAAATCAAATATACCACAAAAAGAGGACGGGAAAAGTATTTTCTTTTTATGGAAGCACAATGAGTCACCCTTGGACAAAGCACATCCTTTCGTTTGTCGTCAAGCATTGGGATTTTAATATGACCTTAGGAATTTGTTCTCATTACATAGAGTTGTGTCCTCTTCCATTTGGTTATTCTTCCAAACACATGGAGAGTTTGTGTTGCATCCTACATCGTGAACTTATGTCAATGTCATGTTGCCTGAGTCTAATCATCTGTCGTTTTGTTTTCCAAGGGAATTTTTACCCAACCTAATTCAGTCTTTCTGCAGTTTTTCTCTTATCCTCATGCCCGACCATCCCAAAAGTCCAATAAAGTCCTTGTTCAAAATCAATGAAGTTCTTTGTCTGATCACCGAGATCCTCTTGTTTGTTCCCCGACGAGCCGTCAAAGACCTCTGGGTAGTGAAGTTGTACACTCATATTACACTCCTACCCAAGTTAGGAATATCTTGAAGTTGTTACTCGAGCTCTAAAGGCCTCATCTCCATCCATCAGGCGTCATTTGGCTTCTTGAAGATGGATACTATACATGTATATCTTTGATTTTGAGATGTAGATCCATTGTGTATTACTTGAAGCTACACTTTATATAGTTATATGACATGGATCTGCAGTGTATTTTGTTGGCATCCATGATTTATTTCATCCCAAGCATGGGTATGTCTGCCTCAGTGAGACAATTGTTACTTTTTGCAGATGGCACCTCCCGAACTCTAGTCCTAGGCTCACTCACTTCGTACGTTGGAGAATATTTTGTAATGTATTTCAGCCATCAGATTCTCTTCAGACCTCACACATTAGGGGGCATCTTTTATAACCCTAAATTTCACCATACATGCATACCTGGCATTTTTCCCTCTTACTTGCTATTTTTTCCAAGCCATCACTAAGCAACTCTTCTTAAAAACACTATTTTTTAAGATGTACGCACCCTGCACCACTATTTCCTGCGTACACACACTTTATGCACCACTACATCTCGCGTATGTACACTAGTTGCACCATTACAGCCCGCGTATACCCACAAAAGTTGCAAAAATTAAAAAGTTGCAAGGAATTCGTTGAGATTACAGGATATTAGGTAGTTTTCCAACTATCCCACCGCCTATAGCCCGTCACCCAACCGAATAACCATCCTTTTTTCATATAAAAGGAGGTGTTGGCGTCTCATTCCAACAATAATCATAAGAATAGTGAAACTCTTCCCGTTTCACATCCCCTCCTTGCCCCAAGAATTTGCAGCCACCTTGTGATATTTGTATCAGAATTTCCCATTCTTACCTTTTTCCTCCATCATAAGCCTATGCCATTTCCCTAGAATAAGTGTGAGAGGAGAAATATATGTGGAAGTGCAGTTGGATCTTGGTGAAGAGGAGCCCGGACCAGGTTCACGAAGCAGTCGTCGATCTCATTGTAAGTAAACACTGTGATATCAATAAAAGGAGTATTTTTTCTATCCTAAAATATGATGTGTCAAATATATATGTCTGATTTATGTTTTATACTGACATCTAACCCATGATTCATATATGAGAAACATGTTTGTAGTTCCTTGTTTATCTATTTGTGAATGTAGGCCAGCCTTGGGAGGAGGCTTGTAGTCAGCGGAGCAATCGAACGCAAAAGGATCAACACCGAACGCGGAGTTAAAGGTAGAGTTACCGGATCTTTTCACTTTGTATTTCATGCATGAATGTGGGGTATATTCAGGGAAGTTATAAAAGGTAGGGGGGGTTTCCCACTATATCAGTTTTGTGTGCACATCCCGAGATAAGAACAACTCTCAATATCCAAGTGATTTATACGCCTATGAGTAACTACTCAATTATTTTGGGATGGGACCAGAAAGCCTTAACTGGTGGATACGTTTCACTTGATGGTACACATTTATATGTCCCTCGAAATGGAAATAACATTATATTTCTTCGGGAAGGAATAATTTCACCCTATATAGAGAGAATTCCCCAACCCAATGTAAATTATCTTGAAGAATATTTGGGGGTGTACTCTATATTTCTTGATGAAGGTGACACTATACTTGAACCAACTGATTTTGATGATGGCATGTGGCACATGCATTTCGATGGCTCATGTTCAAATGAAGGTAATGGATCCGAAATCATTCTATATTCTCCTATAGGCAAAATTCACAATTTCTCTTATAGGTTAGAATTTGTGTGTACAAACAAAGTTGCTAAGTTTGAAGCCTTATTGTTGGGCATTGAAAATGCATATAATATTGGTTGTGGCCACCTTACAGCCTTTGGTGATTCCAAACTTGTTGTGAATCTTGTACGAAAAATTTATGTACCAAACAATAAGTTACTTAAAAATTATCATTTAAAAAGGGAACTTAATTCAGTGGCTCATAGATTAGTTGTTTTTTCAGCTTCTCCTACTCGACAACTCTTACCTATAATAATTGATTGTACGTTCCAATCTCTAAACCATCATCACCTCCCTGATAACGTAGAATCATGGCAAGTTTTGTTGAGTGACGAAGGAATTTGTGCTTTCATACAGTTAACCTTTTAAGCCCAAAGAAATCATCTATATTGAGGACGACAAGTTTCCTAAAGGCTTGAATCCTCTTGAGAATTCATTTTCGTCAAGTGATGTAGGAAACAAAGAAACACATAAGGAAGAGGATTCAAAAAGGAAATTTGGGGATAATATTTCCTTGAATACTGGGACATCTGAATCTCCAAAAATCATTAAATTAGGTGCCCAATGTTCTAATGAAGAGAAAATGAAATTCACATAATTACTCTGTGAATTTCAAGATGTTTTTTCCTGTTCATACAAGGATCTTTTTGGTTTTGATCCTACTCTCATACAACATGCCATTCCTATCAAGGAAGGGGAAAACCATTTAGACAAATGTAAATTCCTATTAATCCTGTGCTTGAATCCACCATTAGGAAAGAATTGGAAAAAGTGTTGAAAGATCATATAAT
>JZKD02S1679849.1:21316-34914 GCA_000966675.3 Picea glauca | reverse complement strand
AAGGGGTGTTTTTGTCCTTTTGGTTAATTCTCAATTTGCAATGGTGAAAATGAGCTGTCGGCTTCTATTTATAGACTATTTTGGCCATTTTTGCCACTTTTTTGAACCCTTTTGTCATTTTTTCTAGCTTGAAAATCGTTTAACATGGTTCTTGAGTTTCTCATTGGATGTTATGATACACTTCACTTTTGGTTTGGAAAAAATTTTGGGAGATGGGTCACTTTTTAAGATTCTTTGGTAAAAGTCATTTTTTCCAAGTTTTTACATTTAAGTTAGGATTCCACCTCCACTTTTTGCATCTTGTTGTCTTTTCTACTTTGCCATAGGATTGATCCACCAAATTGCGACATAGAATCGTCATTGCTACTTTAAAAGTGTCGTAATTTAGTGGTAGATCCTACCTTCACATGGATGCTCTAGGTAGATCTTGGTTGCATTTTTGGTGTCCATGTCATCGTTAATGACTTTAGGCTTGGGAGTCCTTGTTAGTCCTGTCATGATTATGAGATTGAGCCTCATATGTCTGAGATGTCATCTGTCTTGGCCTCACCCTCGGGACTCCCAGAAAACGATTCTTCTTTTAAGCCCTTTTCAGACTCTTTAAACATGAAAATATTGTCGAGCGATCTTGTTGTCCTTCACGCTCACCAAACTAAAATTCGAAGGCACGTCTATCCAATGGTAGTTTACCCCTTTTTCGGTCCTGATGGTCAATTGTACGAACAAAGGTATACTCTAGGAACTTCGGTTCACTAGAAGAGTATTCTCGGGTATAATTTTAACCCTTTTTTGGGCATGAGGGACTAAATTTACGAAAAAGGAACCCCCATGGAGTCCATAGTTAAGCTCTTTTCAGACTCCCTAAAATTGAAAAGATTGTCGAGTGACCTTGTTCCTTCACATTTTTTAAACTAGTCCAGAAGAACATCCCCTATGGAGTCCATAGTTAATCTCTTTTTAGACTCCTTAAAATTGAAAAGATCGTCGAGTGACCTTGTTCTTTCACACTCGTTAAATTGGTTCAGAAAAACATCTACTGGCATGAGTTTACCCCTTTTTTTGGCTTGTAGATTAAGGAGGAAAAAGGTACACCTCGGGAGATTCGTCTTGCCGAGAGAGTTCTCCTAAGTAGATTTTATACTTTTTTGGGCTAAGGAGACTAAATATAGAAAAAAGGTTGTGAGTTCATAGTTAATCTATTTTCAGACTCCTTAAAATTGAAAAGATTGTCGATTGATCTTGTCTGTGTCACACTCGTTAAAATGGTTTTGAATAAACGTATTTTCGGTGCTAGTTTATCCCTTTTTCGAGCCGACTAGACTACCTTCGAAAAAGGTACCCCAATGGAGTCTTCTTTTACATTTTTTCAGACTCTCTAAACGTGAAAAAAACCATCGAGCTTAACTTCTCTGGGCTCGTGAAAAATACATTGAAGGGGGTTTCATCGTGTCTTACTAATCACAGTTGCATCTCTACGTCTTTGGCCTAATGTCGGCTCCATGTTGCTCTCAACTAAACCTTTGAAGCATGCCTTATACACAAGCCTTGTATCACTTTGCCTCTGCGACCTAACACCTTGACCCATGGAGGAATTTTCCCCGAGTGTCCTTTTCCTGCACATGTCTCCTTGCTATGAGCATTAGTGTGTTCCTTGCACTTGGAAATAGTATGCTTACGACACTCGTTCCTCCTTTGTAACGTAGCATTCTTTTATTCTTTTTCAAGCTCTTCAAAATATTGAAAAAGACAAAAAAATCAAATATACCCCAAAAAGAGGACGGGAAAAGTATTTTATTTTTATGGCAGCACAATGAGTCACCCTTGGACAAAGCACATCCTTTCGTTTGTCGTCAAGCATTGGGATTTTAATATGACCTTAGGAATTTGTTCTCGTTACATAGATTTGTGTCCTCCTCCATTTGGTTATTCTTCCAAACACATGGAGAGTTTGTGTTACCTCCTACATCCTGAACTTATGTCAATGTCATGTTTCCTGAGTCTAATCATCTGTCGTGCTGTTTTCCAAGGGAATTTTTACCCAACCTAATTTGGCCTTTCTGCAGTTTGTCTCTTATCCTCATGCCCGACCATCCCAAAAGTCCAATAAAGTCCTTGTTCAAAATCAATGAAGTTCTTTGTCTGATCACCGAGATCCTCTTATTTGTTCCCCGACGAGCCGTCAAAGACCTATGGGTAGTGAAGTTGTACACTCATATTACACTCCTACCCAATTTAGGAAGATATTGAAGTTGTTACTTGAGCTCTAAAGGCCTCATCTCCAACCATCAGGCGTCATTTGGCTTCTTGAAGATGGATACTATACATGTATATCTTTGATTTTGAGATGTAGATCCATTGTGTATTGCTTGCAGCTACACTTTATATAGTTATATGACATGGATCTGCAGTGTATTTTGTTGGCATCCATGATTTATTTCATCCCGAGCATGGGTATGTCCACCTCGGTGAGACAATTGTTACTTTTTGCAGATGGCACCTCCCGAACTCTAGTCCTGGGCTCACTCACTTCATACGTTGGAGAATATTTTGTAATGTATTTCATCCATCAGATGCTCTTCAGACCTCACACGTTAGGGGGCATCTTTTATAACCCTAAATTTCACCATACATGCATACCTGGCATTTTTCCCTCTTACTTGCTATTTTTTCCAAGCCATCACTAAGCAACTCTTCTTAAAAACATTATTTTTTAAGATGTATGCACCCTGCACCACTACTGCCTATGTACACACACTTTTTGCACCACTACATCTTGCGTATGTACACTAGTTGCACCATTACAGCCCGCGTATACCCACAAAAGTTGCAAGGAATTCATTGAGATTACAGGATATTAGGTAGTTTTCCAACTATCCCACCGCCTATAGCCTGTCACCCAACTGAATAACCATCCTTTTTTCATATAAAAGGAGGTGTTGGTGTCTCATTCCAACAATAATCATAAGAATAGTGAAACTCTTCCCGTTTCACATCCCCTCCTTGCCCCAAGAATTTGCAGCCACCTTGTGATATTTATATCAGAATTTCCCATTCTTACCTTTTTCCTCCATCATAAGCCTATGCCATTTCCCTAGAATAAGTGTGAGAGGAGAAAGATATGTGGAATTGCAGTTGGATCTTGGTGAAGAGGAGCCCAGACCAGGTTCACGAAGCAGTCGTCGATCTCATTGTAAGTAAACACTGTGATATCAATAAAAGGAGTATTTTTTCTATCCTGAAATATGATGTGTCAAATATATATGTCTGATTTATGTTTTATACTTACATCTAACCCATGATTCATATATGAGATACATGTTTGTAGTTCCTTGTTTATCTATTTGTGAATGTAGGCCAGCCTTGGGAGGAGGCTTGTAGTCAGCGGAGCAATCGAACGCAAAAGGATCAACATCGGACACGGAGTTAAAGGTAGAGTTACCGGATCTTTTCACTTTGTATTTCAGGCATGAATGTGGGGTATATTCAGGAAAGTTATAAAAGGTAGGAGACTTTTAGACGGTTAGATATGCCTACATGTTGAACCCTAGTGTATTCCATAGGGGGGTTTTCCCGCTATATCATTTTTGTGTGCACATCCCGAGATAAGAACAACTCTCAATATCCAAGTGATTTATACGCCTGTGAGTAACTACTCAATTATTTTGGGATGGGACTAGAAAGCCTTAACTGGTGGATGCCTTTCACTTGATGGTACACATTTATCTGTCCCTCGAAATGGAAAGAACATTATATTTCTTTGGGAAGGAATAATTTCACCCTATATAGAGAGAATTCCCCAACCTAATGTAAATTATCTTGAAGAAGATTTGGGGGTGTACTCTATCTTTGTTGATGAAGGTGACACTATACTTGAACCAACTGATTTTGATGATGGCATGTGGCACATGCATTTCGATGGCTCATGTTCAAATGAAGGTAATGGATCCGACATCATTCTATATTCTCCTATAGGCAAAATTCACAATTTCTCTTATATGTTAGAATTTGTGTGTACAAACAAAGTTGCTAAGTTTGAAGCCTTATTGTTGGGCATTGAAAATGCATATAATATTGGTTGTGGCCACCTTACAGTCTTTGGTGATTCCAAACTTGTTGTGAATCTTGTACGAAAAATTTATGTACCAAACAATAAGTTACTTAAACATTATCATTTAACATCACCCATTTTAAAAGGGAACTTAATTCAATGGCTCATAGATTAGTTGTTTTTTAAGCTTCTCCTACTCGACAACTCTTACCTCAAATAACTGATTGTACGTTCCAATCTCTAAACCGGCATCACCTCCCTGATAACGTAGAATCATGGCAGGTTTTGTTGAGTGACGAAGGAATTTGCGCTTTCATAGAGTTAACCTTTTAAGCCCAAAGAAATCATCTATATTGAGGACAAGTTTCCTAAAGGCTTGACTCCTCTTGAGAATTCATTTTCGTCAAGTGATGTAGGAAACAAAGAAACACATAAGGAAGAGGATTCAAAAAGGAAAGTTGGGGATAATATTTCCTTGAATACTGGGACATCTGAATCTCCAAAAATCATTAAATTAGGTGCCCAATGTTCTAATGAAGAGAAAATGAAATTCACATAATTACTCCGTGAATTTCAAGATGTTTTTTCCTGGTCATACAAGGATATTTGTGGTTTTGATCCTACTCTCATACAACACGCCATTCCTATCAAGGAAGGGGAAAACCATTTAGACAAATGTAAATTCCTATTAATCCTGTGCTTGAATCCACCATTAGGAAAGAATTGGAAAAAGTGTTGAAAGATCATATAATCTTTCCAGTCAAGTATTCTGAATGGGTTTCAAATATGGTCCCTGTTCGAAAAACTACCGGTCAAATCAGGTTATGTGTTTGTTTTCGTGCATTAAATAGGGCAAGTGTGAAATACCATTTTTCGCTTCCTAATATGGAAATGATTTTACAACAGGTTGCAGGATCTTAAATGATGTCCTTACTTGACGGTTTTTCTGGATATAATCAAATCAAGGTAAAAAGGAATAATAGATGTAAAACCAATTTTACCACACGAAGGGGCACCTTTGCTTACGAACCTATTTCTTTTGGTTTATCTAATGCATGTGTCTCTTTTCAAAGAGCTATGCAGATAGTTTTTGACAATCTAATCAGTAATATTATCCAAGTTTATATTGATGATTTGACTATTTATTCTAAAAACCAGTTGGATCATTTCGGTCATCTTAGACAATTTCTCATGCGTTGCAGAAAATTTAGTGTTTCTTTAAATCCTTCCAAATCCATTTTCGGTGTCACAAAGGGTAAGCTTCTTGGTCACATTGTTTCTGATTCAGAGAATTACATAAGTATAGGTCCCGAGAAGATTACTTCCATTTTAAACCTCCCTTCTCCCACATCCAAGAAAGAAGTTCAAGCTTTCATGGGAATTATTAATTTTGTTCGTAGATTTGTTCCTAATTTTTTTGTCATGGTTAAACCAATCCATAATATTTTGAAGAAAGATCATTCTTTTTCTTGGACAGATGATGTCGAAAATGCTTTTCTTAGGATTAAGAAGGAGACCGATTATGCTCCAAATAGTGAAGAAGTATTTTAACAAACAAGCAAAGGTTGTTGAGTTTAAAATAGATGAAAAAGTATTACTATGGGACTTAGACCATGCTAAGAGAGGAAGTCATTCTAAGTTCCAAAATTTGTGGTTAGGTCCTTTCAAAATCGCTTCTATCCTTGGCACAAATTCGAATCTTCTTAAAAACATGGATGAGCGATTGTTTTCTTACAGTACCAATGGTTTCCACTTGAAATATTATGTGGAACCAGCTTGATCATTGAATCTATATTGTGTAAATATGATTGTTGTACATACTTTTGTCTTTCCTTTGGTTTGTCATTTTGGTTTATTGGGTTTTGGTTTTTTTTTTTTTTTTTTTATGTTCATAGGAAGTAAAGTATGGATCAATGTTTCCATAATTATGTCAGTTTTGTAAGTATTGTTGATCGATAAGAATAAATTAATACATAGTTGTTACGGTATCCTCCTTTCAAAACACCGATGAAGTAGATTTTTTCTTTCAACACTTCTCTAGCATAGTTGGTTTTTATTTCTTCCCATCTTCTGCTATCCCTTTATTCCCTCCATTCTAAGATTCAAGAGTAGATCAGAAGTATCCTCCTTGAAAGTTATAAATACTTTCGGTTATGATTCCTATTGATTGTTATGCATACAGGACCAATTCCCCTCATACATCTCACTTTTCATAAGTTATTCCACAAAGTCCCTTTCCATCAATTCCCTTAAGTCGTTATTTCCCCCCTATTGCATAACTATTTTCTGAACAACTTCGATCACACATTTCTATTGGTTTACAGAACCAATCATTATGAGTTATAAATCTACTGGAAGCAGATTTCCCTGAGGAGTCACCAATTTGTTGACGTCCAAAAGCGCAACATGAAATATCTACCTACAAATGACTTGCAATGCATTATTGCTTATATATATTTAATACTAATACTAAATAGGTGGGAACCCTTTAGAACATTAATAAGGGAGAAAAATTATTCCTCTTGTTAACATCTTCAAGTTGCTCTCGTGATTACCTTACAAGAAGAATTTACGGTTTGAAAGTAAAAGAAAATAGTCTAACCTGATTATATGTGCAATTAATGGATGTTGGGTGTGTTAGAGATTTGATTTTAAAGGGAGAATAGAGAGAAGAAGGAACTTCTAATATAAGCTCTTCTCTATACTTGTGAGATTATTCTTTTCTTCATTCACTCTGAGTTTACTAGAAAGCTAAACCCTCTTGATGACAGCAGGGTCTTATTGAAAATAGCAAGATTCAAAACTGAATCATATCTTCCAGCAACTTGTTTTTAAAGTTTTAAGATCAATATTAGGCACTCTGTGTATTATTATTTGTTTGTGGATTAAATATCACGACTAATAAATAATATTTTGTAGACTCAAGTGACAATACTTTTATGACAAGTTGATCTAGCTCTTTAGCTTTAGTTTTTTTTTGTCGTCCAAGTATTTTGTGTGGTGCTCATCGGAGACTTTTGAATTTGACTTTGATCCCCACCCTAGTAGGGATTTGTAAAGAGAAATTTATGCTTTGTATCTCAGAATAAAATCTATATAAAGAAATCAGATGGATGATTTTTGTCTCACATGTGTATCTTAAATGATATTTTCATATTCTTTTTATTCTTGTCTCTTTATCCATAAACACACTTATGTATATTTTGTTTTCTTCTTTTTCCACTGTTAAATATAATAAATAAAGACAACCTTGGTCTCTTGTATTTATTGTTTGTGGATCAAGTGATTTTTTTTATTTTAAGGCTATAAACCTCGGGTAACATTCCCAACTATCTTGTTTTAGCCTAGCAAGATCTGAAAATGATTGAGTGAGGTTCTTCATACCTTTTTCCTCAACAATGTGTATGCTTAAGTTAAATCGGTTATAGATATATTTAGTTCTTACCTAACAATATCTAGTAGAAGTAGAAAGGTTTGTTTCTTGTTTTGTATATCTCATTAATCACTGAAAATGATTGGAGCATCGAGGTCAAAGGGCAGAGCAACGAATACAAACTTCGAGAAAAAAGTAAGCCTCCCTCCTTCTATATATAGGTTAACGAGTTAAGTCTAAAAGGAAAGTAGTAACCATTTGTTTGTTTTTTTGTCTTGGTTAATAGGGATCTATATATCCAAGGGAGATTTCATGTGTTCATAGGGGAAATATTATGTAACAAGTACAAACTGGTTGGGCCTACCTAAGCCTAACCCACCTTTATTAATAAATTATATTGTAGGATATATAATCTAGCCTAGGTAATGACTTCTTATGTTCATTAAAAGTCCTCTCTTTTCAATATGCTTTTTCCTAAAAGAATAATTTGGAGAGGATATTTTGTAGGGACGACCGTGCTTCCTTAAAAAAATCCCATAGATAGGGACCTCTTCCATTGGACAAAGGGCCATTAGATTCTTGCTTTATTTTGTCTTTTCCTTTCTCAAGGTTCCCTTTTAGGATGTGCATAATATTATGGGATTGTGTGAAGTCTTTATTCCTTGACGTTTACTTGATGATATTTTGTATTTTATCTTCCTTATTTTTGTGAAGAGGTTGCTCTAGCGGTGGGTGGTTCACCATACAATTTGTGTATTTTCCCTTGCCCTTTGTGTTGAAGTTTGAGTAGCTTCAGAACATATTATTATTGTATTTGTATTGTATTAGACCAAGTCAAAAACCTAAATAATAATATTATGTTGTATTTGTAAATTCGGCCCTATTATGCCTTTGTAAAAGTCAAATGTAAATTAGAAAGTGTCAATTGTACAAGTCGGCTCTGACCTAATTAAAGGGCAACTTAACTACCATTTATATGAGGCTAGGTGCCTCACTTGAAGAACACACACAACACAAGTTCTCTCTCAATAAAACATGTGCAAGTCTTAGGAGGATACATAACTACAAAGGAGGATTGTTTTCGTGGAGGGTTTTGGTTATCTCTTGGTCTATCTATCTTGGTTTAGTGTTGTGCTACTCTATTGTGGTCAGGGTTTTTGGTCTATCTTCTGGTTATCTTATGTTTCGTGAGATATCTCTTGGAGAGAGACATTTTACTTGTTGACGAATCTATATTGAAGAACATTTGTTGGGTTTTCTTCCCCAAGAGGGTTTCACAGGATAAATCTCGTGTATATTGTGGATGTCTTTCTTTCAGTGATCCTTATGCATGTGGTTATTGTTCTAATAGTTAAAATTTAAAGAATACATAATACACTTAAATGATTAAGCAAAATTTTAACATGGTATCAAAGCAGGCCTGAAAGAATCAATTTTCACAGTCTAGAGGAACTCGTTGGGGAAAACAAGACCATAGGAAGACTCTCCTAACCCTAGCGCATCTTTTCCCTAGACCAATTTTGTAGTTTTTGCAGATTCTAAAAATTAGGGTTTCTGCATAAAAATCTAGGTGATGTTGTCACCCACCTTATGAAGGACGTTAGTCAAGATAAATCCATCAAGGAGTTCTCCTAAGGAGGGTGAATCTTTCCCTTAGATGATATTTCCAAAATTCTCAAGTTGAAAAATCAGGGTTTCCTCATGAAACCCTAGGTCAATGTGTACCCGTGTGTGGAGTGAAGGCGCCCATGTGATGGGTGTGCGTCAGACTCTGGACTAAGTTTTTATGATGTGTGGTCTCCTGTCTTATGGACTCAGTTGATTCAGGCTTGATATGGTACTCCAGATGATTCTCCCGTGGACTCGGTGAGATAGAGATCTGTTGAGTAGGACGTCCATGTGGCTGAGAAAAAGTGGACGTGCCCCTAGTGGCTGAGAACTAGTGGACGTGTGGATCCCTCGCTATATTTTCTGAGAGTAATATTTACATGTAACTCTAACTATGATGTAAAGGGTACATGTCTAATCCACCATATGTGAAAGATAATTAATGTTTATTGTAATAATTAATTATTTTCTGACTTATTAAGGTCGGCCCTGTTGTGCCAATAGACACCATATTTTGTTTGTCCAGTCTAGTGTAAATAAAGGTAATTTCCCCATTGAGGAAACACAACTTACACACAAGTCACTTGTCATTTGGAAATTTCAACAAGTACATCTTCTAGGGTTGAAGTGCGCACCTCTCTTGGGCGCTAGCTTCTTAGTTTTGGAGAGCACCCCTTTTGTGTGCTAAGTTTATGGTGTGGGTGGTCTTTCTCTTGAGAATACAACAAAGGATTGCTAGGTTTTCTTCCCTTGAGTAGAATGGTTTCCCAGGATAGTTCTTGTGTTCTTGTGCATGGTTATTCTTCTTGTCATCTTGGTTATTGCAGCAATTGTGAATGGTGTAGTTTCATTTGTTTATGGTTCAATTAAATGATAAAATTGAAATAAACCTCATGCTTGAGCCTAGAATAGTGAAAATTCAACATGGTATCAGAGCATAGGTCTTGAACAACCCATTGCACAAGCATTAAATCCAACCATCCTCCTTTCTGCAAATTTGTACGACCTTCTAGGGTTTTTGAGAAAAATGTATGGCCCTCCTTCTTTTTCAGTTTCAGCACTTTATACTTTAACATTGGGGATAAAATTGGCATAGGAGAGAAAGACTCCATTCAGCGCACCTCCAGATACTCTCAGAGTGAAATTCTGAGAATTTTGGATTTTTGACCCTAGGGTTTCGCAATTTTCAGAAGAAAAATCAGATTTAGGGTTTCTACAGCTCATTGAAGGAGCTTTTCAGCTCACCAGTGTTCTTCTGACTTTCAAGGCTTATTTTTGGAAGTCATAATCCCAACGAAACCTAATATTTCTAGCCTAGCCTAGCTGTTAGGTTTCCTAGCCCAATTGGTAAGGGTTTGTGAAGAATATGAAAATATGATGAACATGACGATGATGGAATATAAGTTCGATGGATCAAGAAAATACATTTCCTAGAATCCAAGACATCAGAGAGATGAAGACATCAAAGAAGAATCCTTCTTATTCATTTCAACACTCTCAGGTATGGTTCCTACTGATAATGGTACTTGGTTAATTGACAGTGGTGCCTCTAGGCACATGACCGAATTTAGAGATCACATGAGGGATCTTGTTGAGAAAGAGACCAATCTACATGTTATACTTGGAGACAATGCCAGATATAATGTAAAATGGGTTGGAACTTCTACCTTCCAACTAGATTCTGAAATACCTATTCAGTTAAGTGAGGTACTATATGTACCTGGGATTAATAGGAACCTTGTTTCCATTTCTTCCTTAGAAGAAAAAGGCTACAAGGTTACCTTTTCTGAAGGAAAAGTTATTGCATGGCACAATGACTCACATATAAATTATTCCATAGTAATTGGTGTTTGAGAAAGAAGCTTATATAGGTTGACTATCAGACCAGTCAAGGCCCTGTTACATGATACTATCATCTTGAGTGAGCTATGAGATAGGAGACTTGATCACATTCATTATAGATCCCTTTCATCTCTAGGGAAAATGGTAACATGCCTTCCAGAGATACAAATTCAGCATAAAGATGTTTTCAAAGGTTGTTCCATTGGCAAGAATGTCAAGGGGTCCTTCTTGAGAAGTGACAATAGATCCAAGGAAATGTTGGACTTGATACATTCATATGTGTGTGGGCTAATGATTTTTGCCTCCCTGAATGGATATTTGTACTATGTACTCTTCATAGATGATCACTCTCAAAAAACATGGATTTATTTCTTGATGACCAAGGATGGAGACCTTGCAATATTTCAAGAATTCAAAGCTCAGGTTGAGAACCTGACCGGAAGAAAGATCAAGGTACTAAGATCAGATAATGGAGGAGAATGCACCTCCAAGGATTTCAAACATTTCAATCATTTATGTATTGAAGCAGGGATCAATAGGGAGTACATAGTTCCTTACAACCCTCAGCAAAATGGGGTTGCGGAGAGGAAAAATAGAACCATCATCAAGGAAACCAAAGCAATGATACATGATCCAAGTCTACCTATGATTATATGGGAAGAAACATGCATGACAAAAATATATGTTCAGAACATGAGTCCTCACCAGATTTTGAAGAACATAACTCCTGAAGAAGCCTTCGCCAGAGTGAAGCATGATATTGGACACTTCAGGATATTTGGGTGTCCAATATAATTTCATGTACCCAAAGAAAAGAGGTCCAAGATAGGCCCTTCATGAAGAAAAGGTACATTTGTGAGATACAGTGAATCTTCAAAGGAATATTGGATCTACACCCCTGGTTAGAGACAAATTGAGGTGAGAAGAGATGTTATCTTTGAATAAGAGATAGCCTTTCAAAGATCCAAAGAATCTCATATGGACATTGACAGCAAGATAGTACCTTCTCCCCCTTCAACAGTTCAGAGGGAGACAACCATTATTCCAGTTGATCTAGTTGTTCCAATTGATCCATTTATTCTATTTGATCCAGTTTCTCCAGCTGATATCCCCAGAGATATTGCAGTGGGCCATAAAATGCCTGCATGGGCTCGATAAAATTTGTAGGAGGCAGAGGGCCATGCAACTCCTCAAGGCACATTTTTAGAGAGCAAGAGACCAAAGAGATTTTCGAGATATTTTTCAGCCATGAGCCACATCATTGATACTAAGCCTTCTTGTCATGGAGAAGCATTAGGTCACCAGGTATGGAAATATGCCATGGCAGACGAATATCAGTCCATATTAAAAAATGATGTGTGGGATATTGTTTTGAGGCCAGAAGGGAAGTCTATAGTAACTTCAAAGTGTATCTATAAGATCAAGCATGCAGTTGAGGGAAGCGTTGAGAAATACAAAGCGAGATGTGTAACCAGAGGATTCTCACAGGTGGAGGGAATTGACTATGATGAGACATTTTCTCCAGTAGCCCGATACACTTCCATCCGTACTATCATTGCACTAGCTGCATCCATGGGTTGGAAACTACATCATATGGATGTAAAGACAACATTTCTCAATGGTGATATTGAGGAAGGAGTTTACATTGAGCAACCAGAGGGATTCACGATACACAACGAGAAATCTCATGTCTGCATGTTGAAGAAATCCCTATATGGACTAAAGCGAGCACCTCATGCTTGGTACGAGAATATGGATGGATTCTTGATGAGTTTGGGCTTAAACGAAAGTGTTGTTGATCCAAACCTATATTATCACATTTTTGGTGACAAGTGTCTGATCTTGGTCCTCTATGTGGATGATGTATTCCTCACCGGTTTAGAAAGACTTATTACTGAATGCAAGCGAGCATTGAATTATGATTTCGAGATGAAGGACCTGGGTATGATGCACTACTTCTTGGGACTAGAAGTATGGCAGAGGACTGATGAGATTTTCCTGAGTCAGGGAAAATATACAGTAGAGATATTGAAGAAGTTCGGTATGACAAACTACAAATCCATGCCTACATCGATGGTGATGGATTTGAAGAAAATGAACAATGCTTCTACTGATTCAGGCGAGATTGATCCACATTTATACCGAAAACTGATTGGATCATTGATGTATCTGGTTAACACCAGACTAGATATATGTTATGTAGTGAATGTACTTAGTCAGTTCATGATTCAGTCGAGATAGACTCACTAGATGGAAGAAAAACATGTATTGAGATATCTATGAGGCACAGTTGTATGTGGCCTAATATATGCCTCCAGTGTAGACATGAGTTTGTAGGGATATGCCGATGCAGATCGGGCAGGGAGTGTAGTGGACCGGAAGAGCACATCCGGTTGTTTTTTTACCTTGAGGTTTGCCATGGTTTTCTGGTGTAGCATGAAAAAAAAGCTTTGTGGCATTGAGTACCGTGGAAGTAGAGTATATAGCATTGAGCGTGACAGTCTATGAAGAAGTGTGGCTTCGAAATATCATGACATATTTATTTGATCATGAGATGGATCCTACCATTATTCATTGTGATAACTAGAGTTGTGTGAAGCTCTCTGAGAACCCTGTGTTTCACGATAAATCGAAACACATTGAGATAAAATATCAGTTGTAACACCCCCTCTTCGTTATGTCTATGAATAGCGAAGTACAATAGGAATTTTTTTTTTTTTTTTTTTT
>JZKD02S1679849.1:0-11005 GCA_000966675.3 Picea glauca | reverse complement strand
CTTGCGAGCAAGTGTCCTCAAAGAATAAATTTTGTTAGTGCGCCAGAGTGGGATGTTACATCAGTATACCAGAGACATGGTGCAGAGGAAAGAAGTACACGTGCAATACCTTCCTACACATGAGCATATTGCAGATATATTCACCAAACCGCCTGCCAATACAATGTTCTAGTACTTCCATGAGAGACTTGGCCTGGTGGAGAATGCCTCCCTAACTGAGAGGGAGTGTTGATGATTACAACTTCGTGAGACATCCTCTAGGACATGTTCTCCTCTGATACTGAGCTAAGACGACCTATGAGAGAGCCCATGAGTTGGGTGTGCCCATGTGATGGGTGTGTCGTTCCTCTCTGAGACTGAGATGAGATAATGTGTGCTCCTGTATGGGGTGAGGATTCCCATGATATGGATGTGTCTATGTGTATTCCCCTATGTGGGGTGAGGATTCCCATAATATGGGTGTGTCGTTTGAGATGAAACGATGTGTACCCTTGTGTGGGGTGAAGGTGCCCATGTGATGGGTGTGTGTAAGAATCTGGACTGAGTTGTTATGATGTGTGGTCTCCTGACTTGTGGACTCATTTGAGTCAGGCTTGATATGGTACTCGAGATGATTCTCATGTGGACTCAGTGAGATAGAGATCTGTTGAGTAGGACGTCCCTGTGGCTAAGCACAGGTGGATGTGTCCCTAGTGGTTGAGCACTATTGGATGTGTGGATCCTTTTCTATATTTTATGAGAGTAATATTTACCTGTAACCCTAATTGAGATGTAAAGGGTACAAGTCGTCTCCACCATATGTGAAAGATAATTAATGTTTATTGTAATAATTAATTATTTTCTGAGTTATTAAGGTCGTCCCTGTTGTGCCAATAAACACCATTTTTGGTCTGTCCAATCTAGTATAAATCAAGGTAATTTCCCCATTGAGGAAACACAACTTACACACAAGTTACTCGTCATTTGGAAATTTCAGCAAGTACATTTTCTAGGGCTGAATTGTGCACCTCTCTTGGGCACTAGCTTCTTGGTTTTAGAGAGCACCCCTTTTGTGTGCTAAGTCTATGGTGTGGGAGGTATTCTCTTGAGAATATAGAAAATGATTGTTGGGTTTTCTTCCCTTGAGTAGAAGGGGTTCCCAATATATTTCTTATGTTCTTGTGCATGGTTATTCTTCTTGTGATCTTGGTTATTGCAGCAATTGTGAATGGTGTAGTTGCATTTGTTTATGGTTCAAGTAAATGCTAAAATTGAAATAAACCTCCTACTTGAGCCTAGCATAGTGAAAATTCAACATTGATAACTTTCGAGCATGGAAGTATAGAGTAATTTTCATTCTAGAAGAGAATCAACTAGAAGGTTTCATCAAAGAAGAAGTTATAGAACCAAAGGGAGATGAGGCCAAGGCAAATCATAAGAAGAACCTAGTTAGGGAAAAGAGGATTATCGCAGATTCTATCAAGGATCACTTGATCCCTCATGTATCATCATTGAAGTCTCCAAAGAAGATGTTTGATGATCTATCCCTATTATATGAAGGCAATAATATCAATCGAAATATTACATTGAGGACTCAACTCAAGAGTGTGAAGATGCAGAGTTCAAAATCTATTCAGTCCTAATTCACAAGGGTATCTCAAATCAAAGAACAGATTGAAGCCATTGAAGACACAATCGAAGAATCTGAACTAGTGATGACTATATTGAATGGTCTTTTGAGGTCTTGGGAATCATTCATTCAAAGAATCTGTTCAAGAATAAAGCTAACAAAGTTTAGTAGGCTATGGGAAGGTTGCACTCAAGAAGAAGCTAGATTCGCAGCAAGAGAAAAGAAGTTGGGAGATGATGAAAATAAACCACTCGCAACACATGCCAGAAAAGGAAAGAGCATGAAATAGGTTCATCCCCACAAAAAGACACAAAAGGCACAAAATTTTCAAAAGGATGATTCAAGTTATAAATGCTACATCTTCCAGAAGATGGGACACATTGAAAGAAATTTTCCTCACTTAAAAGATCAAGTCAAAAAAGGAAAGTATAAAATACATCATGATCATGTCGGAGAAGGCAATGAACCTAATCAGAAGAAAGCCAAAGAAAATGTATTGATATCATCTCTTACAGGAACAATTACTCATGGAAGTGACACATGGATTATTGATAGTGGTGATTCTAAGCACATGACAGGTTACAAGGATTATTTCTCGAAATTAGTTCAGAAGGATTCACCTCACAAGGTGAAGCTCAGTGATGATTATTAGTATCCCATTAAAGGAGTGGGATAATCTTCTTACAGATCAGATTTCAAAAATCCTATGAAGATGAAGGAGGTTTTTTATGTACCTGGCTTGAATAAGAAGCTTCGTTTTATCTCAACTATTAAAATTAATGCAACTACAAGATCCATTCTCCCGGAGGATGGAAAAGACCCTAGTTGTGATCTAGGGCCCCCAGTAATCTCCTGGGGTTCTTGGTCTGGGACCAAACAGATAGATCCATGGAAAAATACCCCAGTTGGGCCCCCAATGTATTTTTGGGGTTCTTGGTCAGGGACCAAGCACTTTGATTATATAAGTCCCTAGATCTGTTCTAGGGCCCCTGGATGTGTTCCAGGGAATCCTTGCTTGGCGCTTAGATTTATCCGTGTTTGTATACCTTGGTGTTTAATACCCTAGTTGTGATCTAGGGCCTCTAGATGGGTTATGGGGTATCATGGTCTGGGACCAGCCATTTTCTTAGTTGAGTACCAAGCCGAAATGATGTGTAACCTTTTTTCTCTCCCGGGATGGTCCATGTGACCTACGAGCAATTAAGAAGAAGGGAATGATCACATCATTGACCCTCCTCATATGTTGGGATGATAAAATATTATAAGTTATATCATGAGACTCGTGTGGACAAACCTGCAATTAAAGAAGGACTTAATCTTTGACCTTGTCTTATTGTTTATTAATGAAACCCCCTTGCTTGAGTTATATCCCTTCTACTTGTATGATGATGTGTTGGTTCATTTCCATTTTTTCTTCCTAAATAAAGTTGGTCGCCTTGATCTTTAAAACCATTCTCATCAACTTGTTTTATTACCTTGTTGACTTTTTATTTATTTACCACTTAATATTTAAATTGTAAAATATTATTTCTTTATTTGTTAAGTATTAAACCTAACCCTAAAGTTATGGCAAGAGGACTAATATGTTACTCCTAACCTACCTACCCAAAACTATAAAAGAGTGACATATCCCTCACTTGACACACTCACTCACTCTCTTAGCTGAGTTAAGGACTGAGGTTTTTGTTGCAGCTTTTTTGGATAGGGTTTCTAGTTTACTATGACTCTTATGGACATATTTATTTTGGGTCCTCTCAGCTCCTATTTTGTGTGTTCTTTGTCTACTCCAGCTATTGTGTGTTTATACATATCATCTATAATTTTTTATCATGTGGTTGACATGTAGGAGACTTTCCCATCCAGTCGTAAAGGATTTATTTGTTGATGTTGTAGTTCTAGTACCTTCTTGTTGGGTTGATTGTGTCACCTTGCTGCCTAAATGGTGTCACATTTAGAATTTTGTTGGTGTCTCCCTTTGTGGGTTTCATTACCTTGTCTACTAGTAGCCCTAGTACCTTGAACAGGTTTTTTAGGGCTCTCTTAGAAATGTTGGTATCTTTGTAGCATACTTATTTGTTTCCTGGGCTAAAAATATTAAGGTTGTTTGTGGTTTATTTTCCATCCCTAGGATGGACAGTTTTTTTTTTCTTTCATCCCTATTACTTGACAGCGGCATGGTCTTTAGATTTTCATCCTGTTGAGTTGTTTTATGGTTTTCTAACCTAAAAGGTTCTTCTCGGCATTGTCCCTATGATCATGATGAGATCAACCCTGAGGGTTGATCCATGATCTCTTAAGATTTTTCTAAGCATACATCGAGGAAGGTAACAACAACATATCAGGTAATTTTGTTCCTTGTTTCATATAGGGTAATACTCAGGTAAATGTTATGTTATTTATTTTTTTATGCTATTATATTATGCATAAGAAATTTTAAAGTGTTGTTGATCCAGAATTACAGTAGCAAATGATTGGAAATTTATAAAAATATTTTTGTTTCTAGTTAGTCTACTTTTTCCCTTAAATTCAAAGGCATGGTATCAAAGCTTAGGGAATGAAAGGAGCTCATTTGTGACAGAGTTTTGAGCCTGTGTAGATCCTCTATTAAGGGTGTGTTTTTCATATTAGCAGAAAGTTTGTTTTACATCATATCTCTTCTATAAACAGTCTTCAGTATGGTTTCTTCTCCAGTCAAAGAAGAAGATAGGCTTGAAGGGGCTTCAAACTTCAATTCCTAGAAGAATAGGTTCTTTAATATTCTGGAAGAAAGTGACTTGGATGAGCTGGTTACCAAGGTGATGGAAGACCCTACTTCAAATGAAAGAAGAGTAACCCATAAGAAGAGGCAGGCCAAAGCCAAGAGGGTCATTTTTTACTCAGTTAAAGATAGTATGATGCCTCTTATTACTCACTTAAGAACAACAAAGGAATTATTTGATTCCCTATCCAATTTGTATGAAAAGAAGGCCACAACTCAGAAGAGGACCTTGAAGAAACAACTAAGTACATTAAAGATGGGAAAGGATGAAACCATGTCTGCCTTATTTTCCAAAATTTCCCAAACAAGAGATAAACTTGCAACAATTGGAGTTGCATTAGATGATTATGACCTTGTAAAAACAATAGTATATGGTCTTTCAGAATATTGGGAGACATTTCTCTCATCTGTAAATGGAAGAGAATTTCAGCCCAACTTCGAGAGCTTATGGCATGGTTACTTGGAAGAAGAGGGAAAAATTAAAAACATAAATGAACCTTCATCTATGAAAGACCATTCTCTTTCATCCAAAGCCAAGAAATGGAAGAAGTTTCCTCGGCGCAAAGGAAAAGGTCAGAAACCTCAAGGTAATCACTATCATCCTCACTCTCATTTATCTAAAGTAAGATTCTTTAACCATAACAAGCTAGGTCATTATGAAAAATACTATAGGAACCCTCCTTCACAGTAGAAACAGAAAGGCAAGTTCCATGCTTCAGTTGCAACTAAGGAAGAAAAGCCTCAAAGAAAGAGAACCAGAGTTGTTTCTAAATAACAAGAACAATGCATAGAAAGTTATCTTTCTTTATCTCTCTCCGATGTTGTCACCAAATAAGAATAAATTTGGTTAGTGGACAACGAGGCCTCCAAGCATATGGATGGCTTCAAACAAAACATTATGAACTACCGAGATAAGAAGTTCAGTGTGAAGGTAGAATTGGGTGATGATGGCACTTGTATCATCAAAGGAGTGGGATCAACATATTTCCAGCTTCAGTCAGGTAATGTATTTCATGTTGAAGAAATTATTTATGTTCCTGGTTTAAATAAAAATCTTGTTTCAGTTTTAGTTCTAGAAAGTAAAGGGTACACAATAGCCTTCTCCAAAGGAAAGGATCTTTTGTGGCCCTAAAATGAAAGTATGAGCTCGACCATGATATTCAGAGCTCAAGAATGTGGTATTTACAAAGTCTCTAGTCAAGTTATTCAAGAATTAACTCATGAAATGATCAACCCCCGTGAACTATGGAACATAAGGTTTGGACACCTCAACTATAATACTCTCCCAGGTTTGCAAAATATGGTAATAGGTATGCCAGGTTTTTCTTTTGATCATGATAGTATTTGTAGAGGTTGTGCTCTTGGTAAAAATACAAAGAAAGCTTACCCTCACAATAATAGAAAACCTAATGGTATCTTAGATCTTATTCATTCTGATCTTTATGGACCTATGATTGCTCCGTCCATGAATGGTTTCCTTTATTATATCATTTTTATTGTTGATTTCTCCTGTAAAACCTGGATTTATTTTCTGAAAACTAAAGATGAATCCTTCAATAAATTTCAATATTTTAAGAATCTTGTTGAGAATCAGAAAGGTAGACATATCCTTGTTTTCATAACAAATAATGGAAAAGAGTTTGAATCCCACAAGTATGATGATCTTTGTCGATATTATGGGATTAAGAGGGAGTTGACCATGCCTTATAATCCCCAATAGAATGGGGTTGCAAAAATAAAGAACAAGACAATTTGTGAGGTAGCTAGAGCTACATTGTATGGCCAGAATCTTCTATTATCTTTTTGGGTCGAAGCTGCAAGTACTACAGTCTATATCCAGAACAGTTTTCCTCATAAATCCTTGGAAGATAAAACTATAGAAGAAGTCTTCACAGGTAAGAAGCCTTTGGTTGATCATTTGAGAATTTTTGGTAGTCCTATCTACATTCATGTACCAAAGAAAAAGAGGACTAAGTTAGAGCCCTCTGGAAAGAAAGGCACTTTTGTGGGGTACAATGAGACCTCAAAAGCTTATTGAATCTATGTGCTAGGGGAAAAATACATAGAGGTCAGTAGATATGTGACCTTCCATGAGGAAGCTTCCTTTCATCGTTCTAGTGAACTTCCCTATGATATAGAGGAGCAGAAAGCTCCATCTCCAGAACCTTCATATTCACAACTTTCAGATGAGCAAAGGGAGGAGTCCAAAGAGATTTCATTGGACCCCATAATGGATTCTATTGATTTTCCCATAGATAAACCTCTTGCCAAAAGGAAGTCAACATGTTATTGTGAAATTTTAAAGGAAGCCGAAAAACATGCAGCACTTAAAGGTACTTTCACATAAAGCAAGAAACCAGATAAGTACTCAGGTTTGATAGCTTAGTTGAATCTTGTGATTGAATTTGAATTACCTTCCACTTTTCATGAGGCTGTCAAACATAAAGTGTGGAAGGATGCCATGGTAGAAGAATACGACTCAATATTGAAGAATCATGTATGGGAAGTGGTCCCAAGACCTCAAGGAAAATCAGTAGTAACCTCTAAATGGATTTACAAAATTAAGCATGCAGTAGATGGTAGTGTTGAAAAATTCTAATCTATATTTGTGGCTCATGGTTTCTCTCAGAAAGAGGGAATTGATTATGATGAGATATTTTCTCTTGTTTCTAGGTATACTTCTATCATAGTCATCATCTCTCTTGCTTCAGTTTTTAATTGGAAACTTCACCAAATGGATGTTAAGACTGCCTTTCTTAATGGTGAAGTTGAGAAAGAGGTTTATATTGAGAATCCTGAGGGTTTTATGATCCATGGGAAGGAATCCCATGCATGCAAACTCGGGAAATCCTTGTATGGATTGAAACATGCTCTGAGAGCTTGGTATAGAAGAATTGACTATTTTCTTCAGAGACTTGGGTTCTCCAAGAGTATAGCAGATTCTAATCTTTATATAAATATTGTGAAGAATCATCTTGTTATCTTGGTTTTATATGTGGATTATTTGTTCCTTACTAAAGATGAACATCTGATAGATCAAACTAAGAGGGATCTATTAGCAAAGTTTGAAATGAAGGACTTGGGTCTTATGCATTAGTTTCTTGGTTTAGAGGTATGGCAGAAACATGGTGAGATATTTCTCTCACAAAGTAAGTATGTAGTTGATGTGCTTCACAGATTTGGGATGCTAGATTGTAAGTCCATGACCACACCTATGATTTCTAACATGAAGAATTTACATGATCAAGCTACAGGTTTAGATCCAGAATACCCTATAGTATATCATCATATTATTGGGTTCTTGATGTATCTAATACACACCAGACCAAACATTTGTTATGCATTGAATGCCCTCCGCCATTTTATGTGTAATCCAAGACACATTCATATGGTTTATGCTAAACATATTATGATATATGTCTGGGGGACTATATCTTGTGGGCTCAGATAGACTTCTAGTGGAGGTGTAATGCTTCATAGCTATACAGTTTCATATTGGATGGGAAATATAGTGGACTGGAAGAGAACTTCTGAATTTTGTTTGATTTTGGGTTCATCTATGATCTCTTGGTCCAGAAGGAAGAGGGGATATATAGCCCAAAGCATTATAGAGGTAGAATACATTGTTGCAATTGTTGCTAGTAGAGAAGCAGTGTGGCTCAAAAAGTTACTCTCAGATTTGTTCAATGATGAGATGGAACCCACAATAATTCATTGTGATAACCAACATTGTATAAAGATCTCCGAGAATATTGTGTTTCATGACAGATCGAAACATATTGAGATGATATATCACTATGTTAAGGACATTGTGAAGAAGAAAATTCTCAGTATTCAATATGTTCTAATGGTAGAACAAACTGTAGATATTTTGACCAAACCCATGTTGTTGGCAAAGTTTGTATACTTTAAAGACAAGCTTGGTGTTGTTGAGAATGGCTCTCTTGTTGAGAGTGAGTGTTAAAATTAATGCAGTTGCAAGAGCCATTCTCCTAGAGGATGGAAAAGACCCTAGTTGTGATCTAGGGTCCTCAGTACACTCTTGGGGTTCTCGGTCTGGGACCAAGCAGTTAGAACCATGGAAAAATACCCTAGTTGGGTCCCCAGTGTATTTATGGGGTTCTTGGTTAGGGACCAAGTAGTTTGATGATATAAGTTCCTAGATGTGTTCTAGGGCCCCTGGATTTGTTCCATATTGCTTAGTTCTTGGATTCATCCTTGGATGTATACCTTAGTTGTTAAGACCCTAGTTGTGATGTAGGGCCCACAGATGGGTTCTGGGGTAGCCTTATCTAGGACCGGGCAATTTCTTGGTTGAGTACCAAGATGAGATGATGTGTGACATTGTTCTCTCCCGGGATGGTCCATGTGACCTAGGAGAATTTAAGAAGAATGGAATGATCACATCATTAACCCTCCTCGTATGTTGGGATGATAAAAACTTATAAGTTATATCATGAGACTCATGTGGACAAAATTGGCATTAAAGAAGGACTTAATATTTGACCTTGTCTTATTGTTTATTAATGAAACCCCCTTTCTTGAGTTATGTCCCTTCTACTTGTATGATGATGTGTTGTTTCGTTTCCATTTTTTCTTCCTAAAGAAATTTGGTCACCTTAATCTTGGAAACCCTTCTCATCAACTTGTTTTATTACCTTTTTGACTTTCTTTTATTTACCACTTAATATTTTAAATTGTAAAATATTATTTATTTATTTGTTAGGTATTAAACCTAACCCTAAAGTTATGGAAAGAGGAATAATATGTTATCCCTAACCTACCTACCCAAAACTATAAAAGAGTGACCTATCCCTCACTTGACACACCCACTCACTCTCTTAGCCAGGTTAAGGACTGAGGTTTTTGTTGCGGCTCTTTTGGATAGGGTTTCTAGTTTACTGTAACTCTTCTGGACAGATTTATTTTGGGTCCTCTTAGATCCTATCTTGTGTGTTCTTGGTTTTCTCCATCTACTATGTGTTTATCCATAGCAGCTATGACTGTTTAGCCTACCGTTGACCTGTAGGAGACTTTTCCAGCTAGTTGTAAAGGATTTCTTTGTTGTTTTTTCTATTTTGGTACCTTCTTGCTAGTTTGATTGTGTTGCATTGCTACCTAAATGGTGCCTCCTCCATAATTTTGTTGGTGCCGCCCTTTGTGTGTTTCCTTACCTTGTGTGCTAGCATCCCTAGTACCTTGAACAAGTTTGTTAGGGATTTCTTGGAACTGCTGGTATCTTTGTAGCATACTTTTGTGTTTCCTGGGATGAAAGTATTAAGATTGTTTGTGGTTTCTTTTCCAGCCCTAGGCTGGACAATGTTGTTTTGATTTCAACCCTATTACTTAATAGTGGCATGGTATTTAGATTTTCATCCTGCTGAGTTGGTTTATCGTTTTATAACCTAAAATTTTCTTCTTGGCAATGTCCCTATGATCATGATGAGATATTCCTTGAGGGTTGTTCCATGATCTCTTAAGATTTTTCTGAGCATACATCAAGGAAGGTAACAATAACATATCAGGTAATTTTTTTCCTTGTTTTATCTAGGGTGATACTCAAGTAAATGTTATGTTATTTATTGTTTTATGCTATTAGATTATGCATCATAAATTTTAATGTGTTTCTGATCCAGAATTATAGTAGAAAATGATTGGAAATTTATAAAAATATTTATGTTTCTAGTTAGTCTACTTTTTGCTCTTAAATTCTAACATCAACATTGGATGAGAAAGTATTCACAATTTATTTCATTGATGGTTAAGTTCTCATGTGGCCAAGAGGAAAGTCTATTGATGATGTTGTGGTGATTTGTGTTAAAAAAGGAGGTCTATACAAATTGAATGGAGATTCAGATTCAACATTAGTACACAACAGAGTTAATTCGAGTGAGCTTTGGCACAGAATATTTGCTCACATACATTAAAAAGCATTACCAATCGTGAGCAAGATGGTGACAGGTTTTCCAAAGATCCAAGTGAATCATGAAGGCATATGCAAGGGATAAGCACAAGGCAAGAACGTGAAGAAACCATTTCCAAGCAACGACAACAAAGCCAAAGGAGCCTTGGACATCGTGAACTCAGATGTGTGTGGACCAATGTCAGCTACTTCACTTAGCAGGTATGTATATTATGTTTCATTTATTGATGATTTCTCACATAAAACTTGGATTTATTTTTTGAAATCTAATAGTGAAGTATTCAACAAGTTCAAAGAATTCAAAGAACTTGTTAAAAACCTTTATGAAAAGAATATAAAGATATTAAGGCTAGATAATGGAGGAGAATTCACATCATATGAATTCAAGGCATTATGCAAAGAAGTTGGGATTAAGAGGGATCTCTTTACACCCTACAATCTTCAGCAAAATGGTGTGGCAGAAAGAAAGAACCGAAAAATCATGGAAGTAGTAAATGCCATGACTCATGATCAATATTTATCGATGCATCTGTGGGAAGAAGCATCCAGGACTAATGTATATGTGCAGAACAAAATTCCCCACCGTATACTTGGGAACAAGACACCAAAAGAAATGTTTAAAGGTGAAAATATTGAGGTCAACCACCTAAGGATATTTGGTTGTCCAGTGTATGTGCATGTTCCCAAGGACAAGAGATCGAAGTTGGACCCTTCA
>JZKD02S1679848.1:811586-828863 GCA_000966675.3 Picea glauca | reverse complement strand
TCATTTTGCTGGCCAACAATTTGTTCACCCTTCTCTTGTGTAATTTTGAAGTTTTCACGGGAGATCAGTTGCATCATTCTGATAGCGTGTACGGCATCAATCTTGTTCACGAACATATACCCCTCAATTTGCATGGCCATTCTGTGAGCTTCAGGAAGTGTTTTCGGCCTTTTCTTGTCTAGAATGAAACTCAAATGTACCTGAAGTCCTTTGGTATAGAGGTAGACTAGGTAATTGTCTTCAGGACGACAGTCAAGAGGAATCTGGTAAAAAGACTTCCGAAACCTAGCATAGTGATCTTTGACAGTCTCAAATTCTGCTTGTTTTACATCTTCAAGTTCCTTGAGCAAAGATTGTATGTCTTCCATTTCCACGGTCCATCTTGCGAGGAAAACCCTTCACATTGTTGGTTGTGTGTAGCTTTTCCAGCAAGCATAGCTTGCTGGTTTTTGCAGGTTCTTAACAGGTTGAAGGGGTTAGGTTGCCCAAAATCATCCACACAACACTCCAAGAACCTTCTCTTCAAGTGGGTAGATATCTCAACCTCTCTTCTTTCTTTTCTAGCTTCTTGTGCATAGATCTACTCTCTTTTGCTGATTTTTAGTGGCTCGTAGCTTGGGAGGAGAATTGGTACGGCCTACCTCCCACGTGTGAGCTTAGGGTTAGGTTTATTTTCAAGTTTTTCCTCATTTCTAAGTCATCTTCTAAGCTAGGACGTGGGGTTAGTGAGCATCTTGTTGATAGTTTTTGTTGCATACTCTCCTCTCAACCTCTTTGGCACAATAAAGGTAGGCTTGCCTCCACCTTGTGCCATTGAGTAGTTTGTCTTGTTTTTCCTCTTCTCCTTCAAGTTTTTCTAAGTTTAATAATTGCCTATACCTTGGAAAAGAAACCCCCAAAATCGTAAGGCTAGGATAAGTAATGTGTTGATGGGTTTCTAAAGCTTTAATGGTTAAAATATTCTAGACCTAGATCTCTTCACACATTAGTCCTTAGCCTAAGCCCTTGGGGCATAATCAACTTGCTTAAATCTACTTGCATGTTATAAGCTATCTTAAGATCTATCTTGTTTACATGCTCTAATCCAACACACTAAATGGTTAATGCTTAAATGGTATAGTAAGTGATTTTCCTTTTCATGTTATCACATCTCTAAGGCCATTTGCCATCACACTCAAGTTAATATATTGTTGGATAAGTTGATAGTGTAGGCACACATCTAAAGTTTCAAGATTTTCCTTTCACACTTAATGCTTTTCTCTTAATGCTTCAACAAACGTAAGATAAGTGGTGATAAGCTTGAGTCTCTCTCCTTTTCTTTGGCAAGTTGTTCTTGACCTTGTGCATTAATATTCTTTCACAACAAGCTTTCATGTTAATGGTGATAAACTAAATCGTTATTCAGCTTGCTCTTACATCTTTTATATGTGTTAAAGTGCTTCATTTTCATGCTTTATAACACATCTTTATAAGCTCATAAAGGTTTCGGTTTTGGTATAAAATCACCAATTTAAGGCATCTAAAAGTCACTTAAACACTCTCTAATACACCTAAAGGTCAAACCAATTAATATATCAACTTAATAGACTTAATAGGGTATCTTAAACCACCATCTTCACCATCTAAAACGGGGATTGAGGAGGGCAACGAGAGGTGCTAGGATGGGGACGGTGTCACGGTGCGCGACGTCCTTTCCGTAAAAACTCAATTCTTAGGGTTGACCTATGAAGCTAGGGTAGGCCTCGTTGCCTCATTTCTTGAGCATCCAACAACCATTTGGCAAATGGGGGAGGAGGTTTTCAATTAAACACTTAGCTAGGGTAATTAAAACTCTTCAAATATTAAAACCCTTAACTCACTAGGCAACAAATAAACCTTGGTTCAATTTGATACATCTTAAGGTTTAATGCTTGCAACTTAATCTTTCAATCTCATAATACAAGTAATGCTTTGTGAGTAATCAACTAAGTATCTTAATCTTGTGGAACACGTGCATTTAAAGCTTCTTGATCTTCTAAGTGTCCTTGTGAATATTTGAATGTGAATGTTGCCATTGAGGAGCAGTTCAATAGAGTAAGTGCTATTGGGGCATGCTTAGGCTTAATGTGTTGATGACGTACATGCTTTGATCTTCTCTAATATCCTGCACATTCAAGCAAACGTGGTTAGCTTATTGTATTGTATTATTGTATATCTAGCATTCTTTATTGTAAGAACTTGTATCTAGCAATTTTGAAGTGTAACAATTCCTTTGTAAATCTTTGTAAAGTCATTGTAACAAACACCCTCTAACTTAGTTTACCCCTTTGCCCAACCTCAGGCACTAGTCTTAGTTGAATTAGGGAAAGGCTTGCTTGACATAAGAAATCTTGCATCTTGCATTTCTGCCTTAGCATCATAGGTTAGACTCCCCCCAAACCTTAACTAATTAAAATCAACTCCTAGAACTTAAACTCTAAATCTTATCTAGAAACTAGGGTCTATCCCCCTTGGCTTCCCTAGGAGTAAGCCTAGATAGAAGAGGTTCAAGCCAAAGTGACAACGTGGGCTTTGAACCTAGGCATTGTGCCTCCAAGGACACACTAAGTGAGCAGGGCTCACGTTTGCAAGTGTGTATAAGGACGACAACAGTGTCAATCAAAGCCGTTCCCCGAGAAGAAAACTATGTAGCAGATGCCTTGGTTGTTTCCGCTTCCACTTTACAACCCTGTGATGGTCCACTCCAAAATCTGTGCAAAATGGAAGTTTTGTTTAGACCTCTTATCCCCTAGCCTAGGGATAACTAAGGAGATTATGTCTCGAGGCCCACAGGTCCTAGACATGGACTACCGAGAGCCATATTGACTTGAGCCTGGCCTTGGAGGGCCAATCTTTCTTCTTCAACGCCTCCACCTTGTCAGCAACAACAACATCCATCCAATCGACCTGGTCCTTCAATAGCAATGGGCCTTGCTCCATGAGGTAATGAGTTCGGGTATCATGGCATGTGTCACTCTAATTCTCAAAACATTTGAATGTGTGCATTTAATTCTTTTTATTTCTGACATGTGCTTGGACCTTATGCCTTTCCACTTGTCCACACCTGGGGGGAATAACAAGATGCCCTAGAAAGTTGGTTCTCATAGGTTTTGAGTTGCCACTGGGTGGGTTCATGAAAGGTCATCGTCCATTCCCACCATACTTATCACTTTTCATCTTTTTCCCTCTCATCCATCCCCAACATTGGTTCGAGCATTGGGTTTTCCAAGCTAGCAAAGGGTTATACCTTACCTTGTGGGAAGAAGGGGCTAAAGGCCCAGAGGCTAAAAGTAGTTGGAAAAAGATAAAATCCAAAAGAACAAAACCTTCAGATGCTTCACCCAGGGATCTCGGAGAAAGCAATAAAAGGATTTTCAGTAAGAAACAGAGGGACCCATAAAATAATAAAATCAAGACCTAGTTGGAGGATGGGGGGTCTCATCACGAGCCAACCTATTAGGTCCATGGGCATGTAGTGGTATGACACTACCATTCATCTGGTCACCATGCCAGGTTAGTGGCTCTTGGTGGCATATCCAAGAGAAAGGGGGTCTCATCACGAGCCATCCTTCTCATCTCCGTGAAATGCTTGTGGGTAACATTGTCACCACTGGTCACCACGCCAGGGTAGTGTCCCCTAAATAGTCTCTTAAAAGGCATTGAATGGGCTTGGAAACATTTGCATCCATGACAAGGTGCAACTCACCCTCTTCAAAGGCACCCACAGGTAAGCCATACATTCCCCTGTCATCACTGCACCCATTGCTCAAACATCCCTCATCACCTCATCCACTTACATGGCCTGGATTTGTCTTCACCTGTAAACATCCCACGTCCAATGAGAATTAGCCCAATAGGACCTCCTGATGTCCTCTCCAAACCTGGCTTGTAGAATAGCATAACGTCTTTGAGCAATTGTTTGAGAAAGGGGGGTTTTATGCACATGTTTAAATAACTTGATTATTAGATGTGATTGACATTGTTATGATCCCTATGACTTATGAGCCCATGGAGAGCGTACTTGTTGTTGTTGCAGGGCCACACCCGATGGACAAGTACACATGGGGAGATGATTAGTTCAGACCTCCATAGGGATAAAATCCCACCAGATGGATGCTGAGACCCCAGCTAGGGGCAGAGACATGACAGAGGCTTGCACCAGAGAAAGAGGATAACGTTCCACCAGAGACAACCTGGCAGGCCTGGACCCAGGGGGGTCTTGCCCTCCTACTATGATGTTGGCCTTTAAAGGCCCATGACATCACCTTTGTGACCCTTGAGTTCGCCAACGTTTGATGGACACTTTGGGGGCAGTTGTGTGCCAAGTGGCATGTGTGGTTTGATCCAGAGGCCATGGGAGGCCTAACGTTTTGCTCCTGGAGGCCAACGTTTCACTAGAGAGGCCTAACGTCACTCTAAAGGGGCATGACGTCACCCATTCTGCTTGATTTAGGGTTTAAAATGTCATTTTTATGTAAAAACTGGATATTA
Source organism: Picea glauca (assembly GCA_000966675.3). Lineage (NCBI taxonomy): Eukaryota > Viridiplantae > Streptophyta > Pinopsida > Pinales > Pinaceae > Picea > Picea glauca. The sequence goes on along the minus strand of JZKD02S1679848.1, from coordinate 824,354 downwards.
CATGTAAAACTAGCCATGTCAGCCATTTTGACTTAATTTTGGTCATTGTAACTGTATAAATAAGGGAAAAATCACTATTATTTTTCATCATCTCTCCCTCACACTTAAGTGAGGTATGAAATTTGTTCCCTAATTAGGGTTTCTTGGCTGAAAGTTGGTGCGCACTTCTTGAAGGAGGCTATTTTTGGAGTATTTTAGCATTTTTCTTGGTGGAAGTGTTCAACTAGGCTATTTGCTAGATGATTCTTGGTGAATGTAAGTAAATTTTCTGGAATTCTTCTTCATTGAATGGTTATGGTTGTATTTATTTTGAATTTATTCTAAGATTATGATATTGCTAGCTTAAAACTCTAGGAGGCTAAAGCACATGTTATTGCTCTTGCCTTAATAACTTTCACCTAATATATTATGCTAGAAAACCGATTTTCTTGAAGCTTTTTTGCTAAAGGCCTAGCCATTGCAACACCCTATCACCTTTTGCTTCATCTATTCGTCATCTATTTCATATTTGAGCTAAAGAAGGAGGAAAACCGCTAGAGCCTAGGGTTACCTACTTCCCAGTGGCCATTTTCCCCCTAAGGTCTAGTGATTGAAGCCTTGGGATACCAACATTTCAACCATTGACCTTCTTGTCTCTAGCTCTCTTATTATCATTTTGTTCCTTCAAGATTGCCTCTGATAAAAGAGACTCCATTTACCCTAAAAAAATCACTGATCTAAGCCTTACAATTGAGTGATTAATGAAAGCCACCCTCAAAACTATTACCTTAAGCTCTCTACTAACTATTCCTAACCCTAGAATAGACTAATCTACTAACCTATTTGCCACTATTACAAAAGTAGGCTACATCCATCTATTGTAGCACTAAAAGCACCTAAAAGAAATTGAAAAGTCGATTAATACACCGCCTAATGAGCTTCTGACAAATGCTATTACTTTGCTATTATTGAGTAATTATTCTTGGTGATTGTGAAGCCATTTTAAGGCATTTATTGTGAAGCTATTATCTTATAAACATTGTTGTTATAAAATCTGTTTGCTTCATCATATATCAACTATTTCTTTTATTGACAAAGTCCATGGTTTTATGAATTACTAACAGCAAGTTGTGCTTGCGAAAGATATCTTTTCTTGTTGCTTTGTTCTCGGAAGGTTCATCTGAATACTTCATTACTTCATTGGTTAAAACCCTGGGAATTTCTGATCAGTGTGACTTGTGAGAAGGGATACTTTTATAGATACTTTAACCTTCTCCTTCTTAAACCCCCAGGTCACCTGGGACGTCTCCCCTAGGCCATTAACCTTAAATAGAAAGAGGTATCCTATTGAGGTGACAGTGATAGGATAACCTCCTATTACGCCAATTTGCCTTTCCTTAACCTTTTCCTTTGGAATAAGTACAAATTGAGCAATAACAAGACCATCGATCCCTGATACCTTGGAACATTGGCAAGTCTTTGAAGATGATGACCAAATCCTTAGATTTATGGAAAATAGTAGAGAATTCACTGATTCAAAAGTAAACTTCCTAGCTGATTCCATGGACCTAGACGTGGTTAACCTGCAAAATAACACTTTTCCAAAAGGATGTGTCCCTTTAGAACACCTTTTATAGACACGATGTTTACAAAGGAAAAAACCCCAACAAACAAACAAATGAGGCCTTGGAATTCAACATCGGCACTGAGTTGGATCCAAGAATGGTCAAAATAGGGAAAGGGACTATTGAAAAGGAAAGGATTGAGATACTAGACCTCATAAGAGAATTCAAAGATACCTTTGCTTGGAATTATGATGAACTAAAGGCTCAAAGTTACCACCCACCAGCAACATGACAGGTAAGTGCAGGTAAGTAGGTAGGCATTTTGCATTCATTGTATTTACCATCTGCATTTCATGCTAGAGTAGTTGTATTTCCATTTGTATATATGCTTTCTTACTTTCATTTTATTGTACCATATATGAGTGAGGGGTGATATCACCACCCCAAATTATTACTAATATATTTTGTTAGATCTAGCAGGTCACAGGTCATACTAGAGATGTTGAGGTTCTCATACGGTCTACGCTGAGCATATGTCCCCGAGTTGGAGCCAAATGTTATCCCCTAGCCTATGGATAACTAAGGATATTATGTCTTGAGACCCACAAGTCCTAGACATGGAGTACCGAGAGCCATATTGACTTGAGCCTGGCCCTGGAGGGTCCATCTTTCTTCTTCAACACCTCCATCCTGTCAGCAGATGCCAGAAACAACATCCATCCCATCGGCCTAGTCCCGAGGCAGCAGTGGGTCTTTCTTCATGAGGTAATGAGTCCAGGTATCATGGTATGTGTCACTCTGATTCTCAAAACATTTGAATATGTGCATTTAATTCTCTTTTGCTCCATGACGTGTGCTTGGACTTTATGCCTTTTGACTTGTCCATACCTATGGCGGGTGACAAAACACCCTAGCAAGTTGGTTCCCTTAGGAGTGAATTGCCAATGGGTGGGTTTATGAAAGGTCATTGTCCATTCCCATCATACTTATCGCTTTTCATCATCTTCCTTCCCATCTATCCCCTTCATTGGTTTGGGCATTGGGTTTGCCAAGCTAGTTAAGGGTTGTACCTTTCCTTTTGGGAAGAAGGGGATAAAGGCCCAAACGGTAAAAGTAGCTGGAAAAAAGATAAAATCCAAAAGAAAAAAACCTTCAAATGCTTCGCTCAAGGATCCCCGAGAAAGCAATAAAATGCTTCTTAGTAAGAAAAAGGAGGGACCCATAAAATAAATAAACTCAAGACCTAGTTGGAGGATAGGGGGTCTCATCACAATCCAACCTATTAGGTCCATGGGCATGTAGCGGTATGACACTACCATTTAGTTGGTCACCACACTAGGGTAGTGGCTCTTGGTAGCATAGCCAAGAGAAAGGGGGTCTCATCACGAGCTAGCCTTCTCATCTCCGTGAAATGCTTGTGGGTAACACTATCACCACGCTAGGGCAATTTCCCCTAGGTATTCTCTTGAAAGAAAAAGCAATAAGATAAAATGGTAAAAAGGCATTAAATGGGGTTGGAAACATTTGCATCCATGACAAGGTGCAGCTCACCCTCTTCAGAGGCACCCACAGGTAAGCCCTACATTTCCCTGTCATCACTGCACCCATTGCCCAAACATCCCCATACCATCTCATGCACTTACATGACCTAGATCGGTATTCACCTGGAAACATCCCACATCTAAGGAGAATTAGCCCAATAAGACGTCCTGAAACCCCTCCAAACCTAGCTTGTAGAATAACATAACGTCTTTGAGCACTTGTCTGGGAAAGGGGGATTTTATGCACATGTTTGGGTAACTTGATTATTAGATGTGATTGGCATTGCTATGATCCCTGTGACTTATGAACCCATGGAGGGCGTACTTGTTGTTGCTGCAGGACCATGGCCGACGAACATGTACACATGGGGAGATGATTAGCTCGGACCTCCATAGCGCTGAAATCCCACCAGATGGATGCTGAGACCCCAACCAAGGGGAGACATATACCAAAGGCTTGCACTAGAGAGAGAGAAAGGCATTCCACCAGTGACCCCCCATAAGTCCTGGACCCAAGGGGGTCTTGCCCTCCCACCATGATGTTGGCCCTTGACATCATCATTCAGGGCCTTTATGTCACCCAGTTGAGACATGCAGCTTGAGGATGACATTGGTTGGCACGTGTGGCAGTTCCAAAGGAGTTTTGAGCCCCAACGTTTCACTTGGAGAGCTAACGTTCCAACAAGAAGGATAACGTCACACTAGGAGGGGCATGACATCACCCTAAAAAAATAAAATTAGGGTTTTAATTGACAATTTTGTGTAAAATTGAATTTTCTCATGTAAATTGGGCATGTCAGCCTTTTTGACCTAATTTTGTAAATAAAGGTCACTTTGATTGTATAAATAAGGGATTTGGCCCTTGTATTTTTTCATCATTCTTTCACTCACACAAGTGAGGTATGGAATTCATCTCCTTTAGGGTTTATTGGATGAAGTTAAGCGGTGAGAAAATCTTGGAGGAGGCTTATATTGGTGTTTTTTTGGCATTTTCTTGGTGGAAAGTCTTCAACTAGGCTATTTGCTAGATTATTCTTGGTGAATGTAAGTGGATTTATGCAATTCTTCTTTACTTTGAATGGTTATAGTACATTTACTTTGCATTTTACTAAGATTATGAAATTGCTAACTTAAAACCTTAGGAGATCAAGCACATGTTATTGTCCTTGTCTTAATAGCTTTTCACCTACTAGATTTTGCTAGAAAACCTATTGTCTTAAAAGCATGGGCTAGAGTCTTACCGTTGTAGCACTCTAGCATTATTTGCTTCATCAAGAATTTATTTGTTTCAAGCTTGAGCTAAAGAAGAAGGAAAACCACTAGGGCCTAGGGTTACCTACTTCCTAGTAGCCGTTTTCCTTCTAGGGTTTGTTGATTGAGGCCCTGGGTTACCAACACCTCAACCATCATTCCTCTTGTCCTTAGCTCACACATTATCATTTGATTCCTTCAAGATTGCTGCTGCAAAAAAGTGACTCCATTAGCCTTAAAGACACTGATCTAGACCTTATATTTGATTGATTGATGAGAAAAACCCTTAAATCTTTTACCTCAAGCTATTCACTAACCTTTCCTAACCCTAGATTAGACTAATCCACTAACATTCTTGCTGCTGTTACAAAAGTAAGCTACAGCCAATTATTACAGCAGTAAAAGCTCTTAAAAGCAATTACAAAAGTTGATTTTTACATTGCCTCATTAGCTTACGACAAGTGCTAGTATATTGCTATTGTTAGATTATCATTTTGGGTCATTTTGAAGCTTATTTAAGGCATTGATTGTGAAGCCATCATTATATATACATAGCTGTTATAGAATTTCGGTTTGCTTAATCTTGTATCAACTTATTGTTTTCATTGACAAGTCCTAGGTTTTATGAAGCACTAACATCAATTGTACTTGCAAAAAATAGTGTTTTCTTGTTGCTTTGTTCTGGGCAGGTACAATTAATTCATATCATTGCTTCATTTGTTAAAACTTTGGGACTTTCTGATCGGTGTGACTTGCGAGAGGGGATAAATTTTCTTGATACCTCAACCTTTTCCTTCTCAAACCCCCAGGGCACTAGGGTACGTCTCCCCTGGGCTTCACCCCTAAATAAAAAGAGGTGTCTTATTAAGGTGACAGTGATAGGACAACCTCCTGTTACGCCAATTTTCCCTCCTTTAGCCTTTCCCTTTGCGACAAGTACAAATTGCGCGATAACAAGCCAAAAGTGCCAAATGTTGCCCAAAAGAGGGGTGGCGACTTCTTTTTAGGGTTTCTCTTATGTGCAAAGTATGAATTAAATAATAGTATTTTTGTAAATAATAGATAAGGTTTGTTGACCCCTTATCTTGTGTTTTACCCTAGGTTTTGTGGACAAACATATCTTAAAACCATAGAGGGATTCAATAAAAAGTTTAATAATTTGGTTTTTAGTCTTCACACGGGTATTAATCCCCCGACTGCATCTATTCTTATCTACTACATTGAAGCTTTCAATGGTGAGATGAGATATCAACTTAGATATAAAGAGCCAATGAATCTTAAGATTGCCCAGGAAATGGCCATTAAGATTGATAGAAACATGCAAGCATCTGAAAAGTCCAACCTTCTGGTTTCACAAGGGCTAATACTTCCAAATAGCATTAGCCTAAGGATAAAAAAATTGCTTCAGATAGTAAGACTTCTTCTTCTGACTCTTTGAAAGAATTGACAGAAATGAAAGAACTTGTGAAAACCATGGAAGCAAGCCATGCGGCCAAATTGAATGCCATGAAGACTAGGTTGATTTCCATGGAACGATCTCAAGTTAATAGATTTCAACCTAGACAAAATAATGAAAAATGGCAAAAGAAAGGTCCTCCCCAAGATCAGAGACCACCAAATCAGTTGGAAGCAATGAATATGGTTTAGCAAGAGGCTCCTCCTTTTTGTAGGGCTTGTGAATATGGTTTAGCAAGATCTACTTGTCCTATTTTTTGCCAGATTAATGAGCAAGGGTTTCTTGGATCGACTAACTATGTTGGATATTCAGGACACTCGGATTTTATAAAAAATGTAAACAAAACCTACTTTTTCACGAAAGATCAATGGAAACAGAATAAGGAACTAAGTAAGAAAAAATAAGATTTAAGAATTGATCATGTGACTAGATTGTATGGTGAGAAGCCTACTCCAAAACAAATATTAGAGATGGCAAGATACAAAGGAGTACATCACAACAATACATTCCAAAAGAATTTACTCCAAATGATGATCTAAGTCTTGACTTGGGAAATTGGATATCAAACGCTAAGGTTTTGGTTCCAGTCGCAGATCTCATTAAGATACCTTCACAAAAGGATAAGTTGTTAAAAGCTATTGAAGGTCCTAATGAGAGAATTCTTGGGAAGTACAAGTCTAAAGAGCATCATGAGGATGTCCCTGTTTTTTTACATAGTATGGATTGGACAAAGGAAGATCACCCACCTTTCTTTGTATCCTTATTGATCAATGGTCTTCACTTGCACACTTTTATGTATGATTTTGGGGCCTCTTCAAATATCATCACCATGAATGTTATGAAGCTTTTGAATTTGAAGATCACAAATCCTTATCACAACGTATGTGCCATGGATTCTAGAGAAATTGAAACACATGGGATAATTTTGAATCTACTAGTTAAGTTGGCAACTTATCCTAATATCACATTTCCCATGGACATACTTGTCATTGATGTACCTGATGCATGGGGTATGCTCTTATCTAGAAAGTGGGATGCTACTTTGGGAGGTACAATGCAGATGGATTTATTGTATGCTACTCTTCCTTCTTCAAATAATTCATTTGTTAAACTTTATAGGAGAAGGAAAGGAAATTTCATGTTGAGGATCCTAAAGAACCCATGAATGAGTTTGTTTATCATGTGCATGACATGGGATGCTATGAAGTACCATCTGATTTTCTAGCACCTGTCAGAGAGAACTTTAAAGATGAACTCCCAAATGTTTATAATTTCTAGGACACCATGGATTCTTTTGATGGTCTTTTTCTTGAAGAAGCTCCAAGTGAAAAGGGTATTGGTGTAGCACCTTCAGAATCGGGAACATGGTTGGATTTATTAGTTGGGTCAGCATGATCAACATCAGTTTGTCAATTATCAAATGAGTCAATTAGATGTCAGGAAGAGTTGGAAAGGATTTTTGGGCCATCTATTCCAGATGTCTTAGAGCCTAGGTAAATTTAAGTTGGTAAAGAGGATATCTTCAACAAACAGGGAAAGCATAAAAAATATAAAAAGAAAAGAACAAAAAATGGAATAAATCCGGTGGAAGATTGTAAGGATGATGAGGAATTCAATGATGAATAATAGTCAGCATGTCATCCCTATGGAGGAATATGCCAAGCCTTTCAAGGAAGAATTAAAATCGACTAACTTTAAATCTTTTTGCTTGGCACAAAGGAAACTTAACCAGAAAGGATTCAAAGAAACTTTAATTAAGTGGTTGAGAACTAAGAAAAAGGGTTTACATCAGAATATCAAAAAGTAGGGTAAAGTGTAGAATTCTTCTGACAACTCATCTCAGCCAGTTGGATGACATAAAGCTAAATCTGCCAGTGAAAGGGCTTCACCTTGAATTGGCCTTCAATGCAGTCATCTGATGCCCATGGGGGAATCCTTTATAACATATCTCTCTAACCCTTCTCATTTGTATATTACTTTCATGTCATTATTTCTTCCATGTATATTATTTCACTTTCTTCTTTTGCACTTTCCTTGTATATATATGTATATTATTCATGCAACTTATGTTTTAATTGATGGTTTCTATATACATGTGTTGTTGATACATCTATTTGGCGAGATGTTTGTGATGTAGGTTATAAATTCTGGATTCTTGCATGCTCTCCTTTCTTAAAGATCAAGCAAACATCCCCATATGGAGCCAACGTTATCCACCAAGTTGCACTAGGATGGACTTGCAGTTGAGCTGCCAAAAATTGAACAATCACTTGTTCAAAATTCAGAGTTCAGAAGTCCAGTCGGCCATTATGGCCCCCTTTTTAAATTTTTTTACCACATTTCCACATCCCTGCGGGACATTGTAATAAGATGAATTAGTATGATGAAATTTTAAAAGGATTAGAATCCTGAGACTTAGACATGAGTGCACTACCCTAGAGTGTTTTTTTAACTTGTTCATTATATCTTGCATTTCAACGATTTATAATTTCCGAGTTTTTTCACTCAATTCGTCCAAAGTTGGAGTATGTAACTCATGGTTAGGCCTTAGTTTGGTCATATAATCCTAGATTATAATGTATATTTCCATGCTAATCATCCTCCTAGAGTCTCATGGAAATGTGCTAAGTCCCCCTTAGGTTTTTTAATGTTTTATGCAAAATAAAATTTCCCACAAAATCAAGATATTTTATTTCTAAATAATTCCTAAGTTAAATAATTTGTACTAGGAGCCATTATATTCCTTGGGGGTATTGGTTTTTGAACTTATAATACCCAGTTTACCTAAGAATCCACTTTGCGAGTGAAATTAGTGATTTTTAATCACTTAAAATCAATTTTACTCACAAATGGTCAATAAAAGACAAAAATTCAGCAAATGTTATTTTTTGGGAAACATGTTGGAGACATGTTTCTAGTTAAATCACCCTTACTCAAGTTCACTAAGACATTGTGGCACCTAAGAAGGATTTAGGAGTGAGATGGTTGGAGTTAGACTCAAGTTGGAAGGATCTCTCCAAGAGAGGTGCTCCCCTCTTGTGGGTAGGTGGTGCCCTCATGAGGAAGTGTGCCCACCTCTTGAGAGGTGGCACCCTCCTCCTCTCCCACATGGTTCACACTTGTCAATGCAATGGAGAAGTGGAGAGGTGGAAGCCCACAACTCTACACATGGTTCCTCTTCACCTTCCAAGTCGTGTGCCCTCCTCTCTTGGGTTCTTGAACCCTTGAGCTATATATTAAACCTCTTGCTCTCTTTGTAAACTAGATTGGTAGACCTAGATTTATGCTGTTGTAATATGCTCTCAAGCTATTGTGGAATAAAGGATTGAAGACTTTGGAGGTCACTTTGTGTTGTTGTGCAAATGTGTGGATGCCATTGTTCCATGTTGATGTGTTAAGGTTATGGTAAATTTATTTTTTTGCAAATTTCATTGTTAATTTATCCTTGAGTAGTAAGATATTAGTGAGCATGTTTGCATTGCTAAATATTATTATTTCTAGCATGTTTAGTCTATGATATCATGTTATTCTAGTTTAATTTGCATGATTTCTAGATTTATAAGTAGGAAGTGGATGCATCCACTTTTAACAAGTATTTTTGTAGGATTGTTCTAAGTTTGCAAGGCCTATAGTTTGGAGGAGTGTAAAGCTCTAGCTTGAGTTTCCAAGACCCTCAAATACTTTAAATCAGAATGATTTCCCTCTACAACACACTAAGGAGACTCCATATCTCAGGATTTGTTTCCATCCGGTACTCTTTCTCTCTTATCTCATAAAAAATTCTAATTTCATTTTGGTCACTGGTTTGCATGCTAATACTTAGATCTTAACCATATTTCAAAATCTTCGTTTGTCTAAGTTAGTATGCAAAGATAAAGCTAGATCTCGATTTCAATTTCATTTCACTATTCTAAGCTAGATCTGTTGATGTCCTAATACACACTTGCAAACGTGAGCAAAGTCTAGCTCACTTAGTGTGTCCTTGGAGGCACAATGCCTAGGTTCACAGTCCACACTGTCGCCTTGACTAGAACCTCTTCTTTCTAGGCTTACTCCTAGGGAAGCCAAGGGGGGTAGACCCTAGTTACTAGATTTGATTTAACGTTTATGTTCTAGGAGTTGGTTTTAATTTGTTAAAAGGCTTTGGGAAAAACTAGCCTAAGATGCTAAGGCAGCAAATGCAAAGTGCAAGTTAATCTAAATGACAAGCAACCCTTTCCCTAAGTCAACTATGACTAGTGCCTATGGTTGGGCAAGGGGTGAACTAAGTTTGAGGGTATTCAATTACAAAATGTTTACAAGTAAAATAAGTTGAAACTACCCCAAAAACTAAAGATTGCAAACATTTATACAATGAAAGATAAGTATTACAAATGTACAAAAGATACAAAGATAGAAGATATGAAATTTTAGGAGATATTCAAGATGAGATCAACACATAAGCCAAGCATGCCCCAATAGCACTTACTCTATTGGACTGCTTTTCAATGACAACCACTAAAGCAATCAAGATTCAAGAAGATGAAGCTTCCCCAAGTAGGATACTCAACTCCTTCTTGAATCACACCACAAGAGCAAATAAATAAAGATATATAAATGTGTTAACTCAAGTGCTCATAAAAATTTAAGACAATTAGAGAGACAAACCATAAGATTGCAAATAAAGATCTAAAGATATAAAGTACTTGCAAGAAGTGTGTTCCTAAACATACATCTAATGTCCTCCAACACACATGGATTGTCTATGCAACTAGGTGATTAGGAAGTTTCTTAAAAATTAAGTAAATTTTATTTTCCCTCCCCCTAACTATGTTTGGAGCCTTAAGCTTCCTCCTCTCTTGGCCAAATGATTGCCGGGTGCTCAAGATAGTAAGGCAATGAGGCCCACCCTAGCTTCCACGGTTAGCCCTGACAGTAAGAGTACTTCCCGGAAAGGACCCCCTCCTGGAGGGTCACGGGACGGTCCCTCGCCACTTCCTTCCATTGTTTTCCTCAAACCCATTTTAGATGGTGGAGATGGTTGAATGAGGCTATCCTAAGTGTCTAAAATATTATTATGACTCGCGGGTGAGTCTTTAGGTGTGCTTGAAGTCTTTTAAGAGTGTTTTAGGTGTCCAAAAATTGTGTTTTAAGCCCAAAACCGAAACTGAAATTGCTTTAAAATGAAATGCTATTAATGTAAAGATTCAGCCCATAAACTCATGAATGTAAAGCTCATAAAATGAAGACATTTAACATAGCATCCCATTCATCATCATGAAATAATACTTTGCAAAAAGAAAAAGGCAAGAACAGCTTGCCGAATGATAACAAGAATGAAAATTTAGGATTTTAATCATTCATCCACATATGTGTTAACCATTGAAACAGATAGATGTGCTTGAAAGGAAAAGCTTGGCAAAGCAAAGATTAAGATCCTAAACCATCAATAGATCACACATGCTTAAAAAATGTAATGGCATAATGACTTAAGAAAAAGATGAATTTTGCACTTAACGGAAATTCTAAAACATTAAACCATAAATCATGATGAGCATAAGCATATGTAAAACATATAACATGTAAGAAGTGAAATGTTAGATGTGATGACCATTCTAGAAGATTTTAAACCATTATAGCATATAGATCATCAAAAATGAATAATTTTCCATTTATCCTCACGATTTTGGGGATTACTCTCCCAAGGTGTAGGCAACTAACTTAGCAAAAAAAAACTTAGAAATTAGAGCAACCACTCACAATGGCCAAGGTGGAGGCAAGCCTACCATTATTGGCCAAAGAGGGTTGTAAACTAAAACAAGATTATTATGATTAAATGAGCACACTACCTTGTCTTGTAGACAAGAGGGGCCAAACAAAATGAAAGAAACTTAAATTGAAAACAAAATTAATCTAGTCCAACGATATTGAGGGGTTGGCTTGGCCAATCACACACCCAAGGTGTAGGCAATGTATTGTTAGCTTTGAATGATACAAAAAATTGCTGAAATGGAAGAAAAACAATGAAATTTACAAAAGGAGAGGTGAGGGATTCGTTACCCAACCAAGAAGGCTCTTGGGGATGTCTTGAGAATGAATTTTGGCAGCGTTTCCCCTTGTCCCTAGTAAGAATCTGCAAAAACCAGCAAGCAAAAGCTTGCTGGAAATGCTGCAAAACACAAAGATGTTAAGGAAAATTTTCTTTTTTTACACAGAAAATTTTCACATAAAAATTTCCAAGTAAAATGTAGAATTTCTTGACCTATCTAAGACATGTTAGCTGCAACAATATGATATGAATGAAAAGAAATATATCAGATCCAAACTAAAACCAAAGAGTGTATGAAGGCTTTGGTTGGAAACCCCTCTAAAGTCCCTTCCAACCAACTCCTTTGAAGAAAATCTGCACACTTAAATAAGATGTGAGTCCAAGAATAGCATAATATGATTGGGAAGATTAGTAAAATGAATTACTTCACAATGCTAACTACCCTACATATATAGATCAACAACACTAATGTCAAATGAACTACCCCAACAAACTAATTTGCTCAAGAGACTAGTCAAAAACTCACAAAACACAAAGGAACAAAATCACCTCATGTGCAATAGACAAATCTGATTACTCTAGATTGATCCAAAATCCTCCAAAGCTTTTTATTGAATCCAAAAGGGAGAGCCTTGCAGCAACTAATTGCTCCAATGCTCTCAAGAGACAATGAGTGAATATGAGATGGCAAGAGCAAGATGGATGGGGCGAAAATCATGTAGCATAACTTTAGCTCAAAGAATGGTGAGTTGGGGAGGAGAAATAAGATCTATTTATATTTGGAGAGGCAAACCTACCTCTCTTGGATCAATGCCAAGTGTCCACCACCAAGAATAAGAGTAGATCTCAAGGCTAGAGCACACCATCTAGGGTTTGAAAGCTAGATCTAGGGTGTAGAAAAATGTAGGAGGTGTTGGGATCAAGCAAAGAGGTGTGAGAGGCCTTGGG
>JZKD02S1679848.1:798237-811536 GCA_000966675.3 Picea glauca | reverse complement strand
AACATCCCAAGGTACCTGACCTAACTATGATCCATGCAGACCTATTACATTATTAACCCACGCAGGGGTGCGGAAATTCCGTTTACAAAATTTTGTGCTGGAGGCATAAGATGCCTAGTAGAACCAAACTGTCTTCAACATACTTGCATCTGATGATGCATATCTTCATGGCACATGGAGTTGACCGCCGGTGCTAAATGGGCGGTCAACAAGATCTATCATAAGAAATTTCATTTTTAGCAAGCTATTTCCTTAAAATTTTAAAAGGCTAAAAGTAGATTTATTTCAAAGAGATTTTAATTTCATATTTGGAAAATTAAGTGCCTTTACATTGTTGTTTTAAAACAACAATAAAAGATCCTAAGGAAACAAACTTTCTAGCTTGCTTTACTTAGTTACATTTTGTTTGTTTTTCTTGATGTTTTGGTAGTTGTGGGAGGTACTTTCCCTCCTAGATGACCTTTCTTAGACGAGAAGAAGATTCTGGAAGCAAGAGAACCATTGAACAGATGTGGAAATACCCTAGAAGAGAAGTTAGCCCACAAGAATAAAGAATAAAGAAGTGACACCTTCCCAGAAGAGAAGTCGATCTAGTAAAGAGGACAGGACGGCTATAAATAGGAGGCACCTTAGCTCATTTGGACACACTCACTCACACTCTCTCATCTACACAGAAGTAAGGCACAATTCTGAGGAAGTGTGATGCAACAGTTGCAGTGACATAGATTCTTCTTGTTCAGTCTTTTTGGTATTTCTCTCTAGTGCGCTACCCTTGGAAAATGTGCGCTATCTTGGTATTGTGTTGCTGTTGCAGCTGGGGTGGTATTTATGGTTGTACCTTGAGCTAGCTTTGTGCTAGGGTTTATCTGTTGGTTCATGATTGAACTTTCTTTGTGAACGGAATCTATCTAAGAAAGGTCGTTGGGTTTTTTCCAGGACAAATCTCTTGTGTTCTTTTGTATCTTGTTTATGTTGTTATTGCTCAATACATGATATATATAAGTTAATGGTAAAGAAGTAAAAGAACACTGGTAACTCTAATGCTCTATAAATAAATAAAATCTAACATGGTATCAGAGCTGGTTACATTCAGAACAGTTTGACCACTGGAAGGAAGATCGGTGCAGTAGCACCTTGCAGCGACAATACTTTTTCAAGCTCGTTGAGCACTATCCCAAGGTCGTTGGGGATAATTATTTCACAGATCAATGTTCCCTACCCTAGCACACCCCCTGAAACCCTCAACGTGCAGTTTGGTAAAGTTTGAAAAATTGAGGTTTTTTAGTGCTAGGGTTTCTACCAGCGAAAAATGTCAACCATCATGAGAGTTGAGATAGATTGGATGGAGAAGATAACTTCATATCCTGGAAGCACATAGTTCTCCTCATTTTAGAAGAGAATGAGTTATTGGATCATATCAAGAAAATATTTCCAGAATGAGAAGAAGAAGACACTAAAGCAAAGTTCAGGAAGAATGAGGTCAAGACCAAGAGAATCTTGGCATACTCAATAAAGGATCATCTGATACCCAATGTATAAAAAATGAAGACAACGAAGGAAATGTTTGATGCCCTAACCATACTTTATGAAATTAAGAATACCAGTCGAAAGCTTACTCTAAGACATCAACTCAGAAACGTGACAATGAACAAGTCAGAAACAATAACCAACTATTTTATGAGGATCTCACATATCAAGGACCTGTTAGCAAGCATTGGAGATCTAGTAGAATATTTTGAACTCATGACTACTAGAATCAATGGATTTCCCTCCTCTTGGGATCCATTTGTTCAAGGGATTGGCACTAGAAGAAAATTTCCCAATTTCAACAAGCTGTGGGCAGACTGCACCCAAGAGGGATCTAGGTTGATATGAAAATCACAGAAGACTAATGATGATGAAAATCAAGCACTTGTTGCCAAAGGGAAGAAGAGAAAGGAAAGAGAAGAAGGAAGCCCGAAGAAGTCTAAGAAACCACGCCACAGGAAGGATGCGTCAAATATCAGATGCTACACTTGCAAGAAGATGGGACACTATGCCTCACAATGCCCTCATAAACATGAAAAGGGAAAGAAGAAGAAGCACCATGCAGATACACCAGAAGTTGAAGAGCACAAGTCAAAGGATGAAGAATTTGTATTTGTATTCTCTTTCAAATTTGACATAAAAGAGCTCATCCCTTGAAGTGGATCTTGGGGATGATTCCAGGCATGCAGGCGTTGGATAAGCCTCCCTACAACTTGACTCGGGTAACCGCCTTTTAATTAAAATATTTTGTTTATAAAAAACTTAAAGAATAATTGACTTTCCATCTCTACTTTAGAAGATAAAGGCTTTAGAGTAGCTTTTGTGGATGGCCAAGTTTTTCTATGGCCCAAGGATTCAAGCATTGATAAAGCTACCATGATTGGTGTCCGAGAGGGAGGACTATATAAATTGAAGGGACACCAAGAACAAGCCCTTGTACACAACAATGTTAGCTCAAGTGAGCTATGGCACCGAAGACTTTCTCACATAAACTATAGAGCACTACCGATATTGGGCAAGATGGTTACAGATATACTCGACATTCAGGTAGAACATGATAGAGTATGCAAAGGTTGCGCACTTGGAAAGAATCTCAAGGGAATATTTTATAGTGGTGACAGTAGGTCCAAGGGTATCTTAGACATCATACACTCTAATGTATGTGAACAGATGACAGTGCCATCTTTAGGCAACTTTGTATACTATGTCTTATTCATAGATGACTATTCTCGAAAGACATGGATCTACTTCTTGAAAACAAAAGATGACGTCTTCAACAAGTTTCAGGAATTCAAGGCTTTAGTTGAAAATCTCTCCGAAAAGAAGATTAAAGTCTTGAGATATGATAATGGAGGTGAGTACACCTCAAAGGAATTTAAAGACTTTTGCAGAGAAGTAGGGATTAAGAGGTAGCTAACAACTCCCTACAACCCCTAGCAGAATGGAGTTGTAGAAAGAAAGAACAAATTCATTGTAGAAGCAACAAAATAGATGATCCATGACCAGGGCCTACCCATGCACTTATGGGAAAAAGCATCCACTACAACTATGTATGTCTAGAATAGAAGTCCTCACAAGATATTAGGGAACAAGACACCTGAAGAGGTGTTCACTTGAAAGAAACCAAAAATCGGCCACTTGAGGATTTTTGGTTGTCTAGTATTTATGCATGTTCCAAAGGAGAAGAGAACGAAGCTGGAACCTTCAGGAAAGAAGGGAACATTTGTTGGATATAGTGATACTTCGAAAGATTGCAAAATATACATTCCCGGGAAGAGACAGATTAAGATTAGTTGTGATGTAACATTTGATGAAGATGATGCCTTCAGAAGATCAAGGGAGTCTCACATGGATGAGGACCGAGAGGAGAAGGAGAATCCAAGGGAAGCAATCATGGAAGACTCTAAACCATAGGAACCCATTCCGGAAGTTCAGAATGAGATGGTAGAGTCAGAGAGACCTGTAGATCCACCCAAGAAAGTTGCAGTCAACAGAAAGAGACCAACTTGGCTCTAGAACACCTTGCAAGAAGCTGAAGGACATGCAGCTCATAAAGGCTATTTTAGAGAGAGCAAGAGACCACATAATTTTCCAGTTATGTGGCACTAATGAGCAACATCATTGATTTAGAGCCTTCCACCTTTGAAGAAGATGTCGATAAGCATGAATGGAAGGATGCCATGATGGAGGAGTATCAGTCCATCATGAAGAATGATGTGTGAGAGGTGGTTCCGAGACCATAAGGGAAGTCACTAGTGACTTCCAAATGGATCTACAAGATCAAGCATGCTGCAGACGACAACATATAGAAGTACAAGGCAATATTTGTGGCTAGAGGATTCTCCCAGAGAGAGGGAGAAGACTACGATGAAACATTTGTTCCTGTAACAAATTACAATTCCATCATATCGATTATTGTGATTAATTCCGCAATGGGATGAAAATTACACCAGATGGATGTCAAGATTTCTTTCTTGACCTGTGTAATAGAGGACGAAGTGTACATAGAGCAGCCACAAGGTTTTGTGATCCATGGGAAAGAGTCCCATGTTTGCAGATTGAAGAAGGCCTTGTATGGATTGAAGCAGGTACCCAAGGCATGGTATGCCAGGATAGATAGCTACCTGATGAGCTTGGGATTTACCAAGAGTGATACAAATCCCAACCTTCACTATAAGGTTGAGAATGGTTGTCCGTTGATCTTGGTCCTATACGTGGATGACCTATTTCTGACAAGAGATGAGAAGCTCATAGTTGGGTGGAAGAGGGAGCTCGCTTCAAAGTTCAAGATGAAGGATCTAGGTCTGATGCATTACTTCTTGGGATTAGAGGTGTGGTAGAGATCAAATGGGATTTTCCTTAGCCAAGGAAAATATACTATTGATATCCTGCAGAGATTCAAGATAATGGACTGCAAGTCCATGGCCATACCCATGACGATAAATTTGAAGCTTCTGAGTGATTCATCTTCAAATTTGGTGGATCCCATGATGTATTGACAACTGATTGGATCCTTGATGTACCTGGTTAAAACTAGGCCAGACATATGTTTTGCATTGAATGCCTTGAGTTAGTACATGGTTGAACCTAGACATGTACATTGGATGGCAGCAAAACATATGTTGAGGTACCTATGTGGTACGATTGGATATGGATTGAGATATGTCTTGGGTGGAGATGTGAAGCTGAAGGGATATACAGACTTTGACTGGACAAGGAGTGCAGTGGATCGGAAGAGTACTTGTGGATGTTGCTTCAATCTGGGATCAGGTATGATCTCATGGTTGAGCAGGAAGCAGACATCAGTGGCACACAATACAACAGAGGCAAAGTTTATCGCAGCTAGTGTGGAAAGTCGTGAAGTAGTGTGGCTTCGGAAGTTGCTTGTAGGGATATTTGATCTAGAATTGGAGCCAACTTTGATACATTGTGACAATCAAAGTTGCGTAAGGCTTTCAGAGAACCTTGTATTTCATGAAAATTCAAAGCACATAGAGATCAAATATCATTACATCTGGGACATGGTGTAGCAAGGGGCTATAGAGCTCTAGTACATATCCACAGATGAGCAGATAGCGAACATTCTCACCAAGCCTCTGTTTTGAGTGAAGTATGAGTACTTCAGAGACAAGATTGGAATGATGCATAGTTATAAACTATGACTATGGTTGATGGCATGGTAGTAGCTGTGTGCTAGTAGTTGATTGTTGCATAGTTATAAACTATGACTATGGTTGATGGCATGGTAGTAGCTGTGTGCTACTAGTTGATTGATGCATAGTTATAAACTATGACTATGGTTGATGGCATGGTAGTAGTTGTGTGCTACTAGTTGATTTCTTCATAATCATAGAGACTGTTGGACTGTGTGGTGGTAGCTTGTGTAGCTATCATTTGATTGGAGAATAGAGACATTGTGTCTCTGGACAGTAGCTGTGTGCTACTTGGAGTGGTTGTGTATCACTGGATAGTAGTTGTGTACTACTATGGATCAACATAGTCGTGTTCTACTGGATGACATTGTAGTAGCTCTAAGCTACTAATACTACCAGTTCACATTTGGAGTAGCTGTGTGCTACTTCATTGCAGAGACTGTGATAGATGATTCGAGATACCAATGACATTGTGGTAGTTGTGTGCTACTAGTTGATTGCAGAGTAGTCAGTGGACTACTAGATGAAGACATCGTGAAAGATACCTCCCTAGCTAAGAAGGAGTGTTGATGTTTTGGTAGCTGCAGGAGGTACTTTCCCTCCTAGATGACCTTTCTTAGACGAAAAGAATATTTCAGAAGCAAGAAAACCATTGAATAGATGTGGAAATACCCTAGAAGAGAAGTCGGCCCAGAAGAATAAATAATAAAGAAGTGACACCTTCTAGAAGATAAGTCATCCTAGTAAATAGGAATGGAAGGCTATAAATAGGAGGCGCCTTAGCTCATTTGGGCACACTCACTTACACTCTCTCATCTACACAAAAGTAAAGTGCAAGTCTGAGGAAGGGTTATGCAGCAACTGTAGTGACATAGATTCTTCTTGTTCAGTCTTTCTGGTTTTTCTCTCTTGTGCTCTACCCTTGGAAAAGGTGCGTTATCTTGGTATTGTACTATTGTTGCAGCTGGGGTGGTATTTCTGGTTGTACCTTGAGCTAGCCTTTGTGCTAGGGTTTATCTGTTGGTTCATGATTGGAATTGCTTTGTGAACAAAATCTGTCTAAGAAAGGTTGTTGGGTTTTCCCCCCATTTGGGGTTTTCCCAGGATAAATATCTTGTGTCCTTTTATCTCTTGTTTATGATGCTATTTCTCAGTACACGATATATATAAGTTAATGGTAAATAAGTAAAATACCTTTGGTAACTCTAATGCTCTGTAAATAAAGAAATCTAACAATTTTCACAAGTTTTACTAAGTCAATTTTTGGGGTTTTTCTAACATAAGTCCAAGACACTTCTAAAGTGTTTTTGGGCACTTTTCATTGTTGTTTTCTTGCTGTTTTTTCAGGTTTAGAGAACATCCAAGGGGAAACTTGTCCATTTTGGGTGGATTTGGACATTCTGGGACCCCAAGAGCACCCTTTGATCAATAAATTCATTGTAAACATTGTAAATACTTGTGATCCCCCGAATGAATGATCACAAGTCACTCCAAAAAATATTGTTGTAAATCCATTAATAAAATCAATGGGGCTACAAGCTCCCACTCTTCATACCCCTTGGGGGAACGGTGTCTTTTGTGATTGTGTCATTTTTTACAATTTTGGCTTAAGTATACTTTTCACATCTTAAAATAAGCTAAAAGTAACTTTAAAATTTATCACAAAGCACTACAAAACTTAGTTTAGATTTAATTTTGGGAAAGTAATATTTTAATTGCTAGATTAGATTTTAATTTTGCAATTTTCCTTCTTTTCACAAATAAACCAATCCCCTCAGCCCCTCTAATTAAACTTTACGCTGAAAAGAGGCTGGACAATGTGGATTTGGTAATTAGACAAACATTTTATTTTAGTGCAATTTCAAAGTTGGAAAATAAACCCATCCCCTTAGCTCCCCGATGTATGCTCTGAACCCTTGCAAGCCTAGCTCGACCTAGGGAACTCATCAGAACCGGGGTTGGTCAGTGTGGATTTAGTTTAACTTAGGGAAATCATTAATACCTATTGCTTGTGTGGAAACGCAAGAGGGTTTGTGTAAGAAATATGGTAGAAACTTTGAGATTTAGTTTCTCCTTGTTGGATCTCCCACATTCTCTTCAACTTGTGTGCAAAATCAGAAGGACACTCTCCCTGTCGGATATTCGACAAGCTCAGCCTCCACTCTAAGGAATAGCCTCTTAGAGGCCACATCTAGATTAGTTTTCTTTTATGCATTAAAAGTCATTCTAAACATTAATCAACTTTAATAAAAACTTTACAAGGACATTCACGGGGCAATCTCCATTATTAGCAGCGTTATATACTTTTCACGATATTTGCCACTGGTCTCATTATTTACTTTTAAGCCATTTACTTCAAGTACTTATATTTACAAAGCATTTTCATTTACCTTGAAGTATCTTATTTTCTTATGGTTATTTACTTGCAAGTATATGTGTCCTTTCGATTATCTTTCATGCAAGTATTTCCTTGGTTTTTGTAATGTTCCCGAGCCAATTTTTTTGCTCGGAACACTAACTGCTGATTGTTTTTTATGTTTGCTTATGTATTTGCAAGTTTACTCATGAAGTTGTGCATTAAGGTTTTACTTGATGTTGATTAAGCCATGGAATAATATATCTGAAGCATATAATCATAAACAAGACAAGATACACAAAGAACACCAGTATATGACTAATAATGTCATATCTGACCTTTATTTAGATAGTAGGAAGATCCTTTGCACAAGAGATCTGCAGATCTGGAAGAAAACCCCAATAATATCAAAATGGGTTGGCAGCCGATACAATAATAAGCAATACAAGATAATAGCCTCCCAAAGGCTATCTAAGAAGAGATCCAAGCCTCCAAAGGCTCACAGCATGCAAGATAAGACTGAAGATAATAGAACCTAGTTAATATACTGCAGAACCCCTCCAACTAGCTGAGTTGCACACTGCTCTGGATGTTGATGAATCCTCAAGTTTCAACCCTCCTCTTTTTGAGCTCCAAATAACTCCAAACTCTCCCGGAATGTAGATCGGGCTAGTAGAATCCTCCGGGCCAAGTTTCAAGCTGAATGGAGAAGTTCTGCTCCTCCAACTGAGCAAACCCTCTACTGGTTTGCGCTCTCCTAGTTTGACTGAATCAACAAGATTTCTTTTTCCCCTCTAGGAGCCTCCAACTGCCACCAAAATCTCCAAAATAGTAGATTGGGCCAATACGAACAAGATGATGACATATCAAGTCAATCTATGAAGATTCGGGCCAGTAAACAATGAAAACCACTTCTTGCAATGTGCCCCTCTCTCCTCCAACTCGTGCCAAGCTCCAAGAAATAAACTGCTAGGATAACCTCCTCTAGAATAGAACAAAAATGATGCTAGGGACCATACGAAGAAAACCCATATGCTCCTTTGCCAAGAAGCCCCCTCCTTTCTCCAGATCAAGCCAAACTCCTCAAGGTGGTGCGCCCCCTTAACTGGAAACCCCCCTAGGTTGTGCACTAGCTTGCTTATGCCTCTAGATCAAACCCCTGCAACACTGTAGAATGGTGTGGGAGGATTATTTCACCTCTAGGACCAATCCTGGATCAAGAAAGGTGGAATCTTTCACCACCGAGTTGATCTCTAGGGTTTTAGACTCAAAACCCTCAAAACTACTTGTGCTCAAGAGCTCCAATGCAAAAGAAGATAATAATCTAGAATGCCTTAGAAGTGTGTCTTGCCCTTTCCTTTATAGCTCCAATCTATTTATCTGTTGAGTTAGTTAACCCCTAGGGTTAACTCTTAACTTTAACTCACCTTTTCTTTTCTTTCATTGAGTTACCCTTTTTCACACAAAGTCAACTCAGTAATAGAATGTTATGTTTAGGAAGTGTCTTCTGGTTGACTTTGTCCCCAAGATGCCTGAGACTATGGTGTAGTGGGGTTAGCTAGACTACTGAGTCTCTCCAGACCTCTTCATCAAGAGGCGAGGGACATTACAGTCTCCCCTGCTAGAAATTGCTTGCCCAAAAGCAATTCTAGACCTGTCTCATGGATTAACTGTTCCCCTTCCCAAGTGGCATCCTCCATGGGTAGGTTCTTCCACTTAACCAGATACTCTCTGATGCTTGTTTTCCTCAACTTCTTCTCCCTGAATTCAAGTATCTCCTCTGGTATCAATACCAACTGTCCTTTTTCATCCATAGGTGGAAATTCCTTGATAGGAGTGATATGCTTGCCGATGGCCCTCTTCAAACACGAAACATGGAAGACATTGTGTATTTTGCAGTGTTGAAAAAGTCTCCGAAAAATCGAGACTTTTTCAAAAAGTCGCAATTTTTTCTGCTTCATGAAAAATCGGCCAATAAAAATCACGACTTTTTCTCTTTTGAAGAAGTTCGAGACTTTTTCCTAAAAGTCGTGGCCAGTTAGTGGAAATCATCCTCATAAAGCAAATTTTTTGAGTTTTTTTTGTTATTTTTGTTTGTTGTTGTTGGAGAAGGAAGGACAAGGGCTTGAATCAGTCAAGTAAGTACTAGACCCCACTAACATGCAAGATTGATTTTTTTTTTTTTAAGGCTTTGACTAAAAACGCTAGCAATTAATGGTTTACTTAAATCTTTATCTTTCCCTAAATTTTTAACATTACCATTAATTGTTTCAGGATGTTTGAGAGTGGTTCGAACCTCATCGGACTTGATATGGAGAAAGTAGAATTTCATATCCCATTCAAAATCCAGTAGACTTAACAGTTTTCAGTATTTCAGGATTGGTAGGATTGCAACATTTTCATTGGATTATATCACATATGAGGGTATGGGTTGGCATTTAATCAAGAGCACCAAGCCCTTTATGTACCTTGATGTTGGTGGTATTGATTGTTGAACTCCTCTAACATGGCCTTAGAAGAAATGTACCTTTTACTCAAACCAAAATCATTCATTATGCATGTTAGGCTTTTTCTACCATATTATAAGGCTTCAATTAGGTGGTTTCATCAAAATTGGGTGTTCACTGATGTCTCTAGAGGATCAAGGTAGAGGCAAAGATAGAAACTAACGATGAGGATCCAAATATAAGAAATGGTGGAACATTGCTTGTCATTTAAATGTTCTTGATCATTTATTCATAATGCTTTCTTTCAAAGTTCCAATAATTTTTTGGAATCATGGTTTGGAATTTTTTAAAATATAATTTTTTCATTAATATTTAAATATTTTCTGTAATATTTAGTAAACCAAGTCATTGAAATAAGATCGGTCCGAGTCAATCCGAGTTGGATTTGGAGTTGGAGTTGACCATTGACCGATTATGAGGCTGAGTCCGAGTTTTAAAACATTGCTTTGTACATCTACCTCATGATGATGATATACATTTATATATGTGAGGTCATTTGGTATTGGTTCTCCACTTTTGAGTCCTTGATTGGACAACTATCAGGGTTGAGGATTCGGTATTGACTTTGACGTATCATCTTTTATTTGGCATCCACTACATCATATATATCAATGCTTTCTCCATATTTATGTGCCAATGTGTTTATCTGATGTTGTTGTTGCTTTATATGTTTAAAATTTTGAAAAACTGAATATATTTTGTATTTTTTTATGTTTGTCGTGGTTTTCTGACTTTTCCCGAAACGATGTTTTATGGACCCTTGCCGAATTTTTGCCAATGCTGACTTTTTCAACAGTGGTATGTTTTTTCCCTGTGGTAGATCCAACTCATAAGCCACGGGCCCTACCCTCCTGTTGACTCTGTATGGACCGAAAAAACCATGTTGGAGCTTCTCTGCGCCAATTCTCTTAATGGATGCCTGCATGTACAGTTGAAGCCTCAAATAAACCAAGTCACCAACCTCAAATGTGCGCTCAACCCTGTGCTTGTCTGCCTATACCTTCTGTTGATTCTGTGCCCTTTGCAGGTGGTCCTTCAATTCCCTGAGTATGTCCTGACTCTGTTGAATCCAGTCCTGAACCATGGGAGCCCTGCTGTCACCAAAGGCAATCTCTACAAATGAGAGGGGGTATAGCTATATAAGGCCCTAAATTGTTGCATACCAATGGACATATGATGGGTGGTGTTGTAGCAATATTCCCCCAAGTGAAGCCATTTAACCCATGTTTTATGCTACCCTTCCACGTAATTCCTGAGGTAGCCTTCAACCAATTTGTTGACTATCTCTATCTGGCCATCCATCTAACGGTGATAACTGGTACTAGGTGTTTGGGCCATACCTAGTAACTTGAAGAGTTCCTGCCAAAATGTGCTCATAAACCTGTCATCCCTATCACTCACTATGGTTTTGGGCAAACCATTCAATCTGAAAACTTCCTGGAAGAATAGGTTTGCAACCTATGCTGCACTGTAATCTATGGCAATGGCAAAAAAGTGTGCAAACTTCATCAACCTGTCCACTACCATGAAAATGCAGTCTTTTCCCTGATCCTTGGGCAACCCTATGATGAAATCCATAGATATGGTTTCCCATTTGTGCTCCGGAATGGGAAGTGGTTGTAGTAATCCTGCTAGGTGAGTGTGTTCATCTTTGTTGGTCTGGCAAGTGCTACACTCCTTGATGTGGCTCATCACATCTTCTTTCAAACCCTTCCAAGAAAACCTCTCCTAAACCTGTCTGTATGTCTTGATGAACCCTTGATGCCCTGCTAATGGTGAATCATGGCATGCTTGTAGCACCTTGGCCTTAAAGGTTGATTCGGGAACCAAGAAAATTCGGCCCTTGTAGTATATGATATCATCCATGATTTTGAAATTGTCATCTTGTACCTGTCCATCCATCACTTCGCATGCAAATTTGTTTTTTGAATATTCCACCAAAAGGTGGGCCTTCCAATCCACTGAGATATCGATCATGGCATAAACCGATGGTCTTCTGGATAAGGCATCTGCTACCACATTATTCTTTCCTTTGACAAATTCGATGTCAAAGTCATAAGCCTGGATTTTGCTCACCCACTTTTGTTTCCTTTCATTCAAGCCCTTCTGATCTAGGAAGTACTTGAGGCTATTGTGATCTGTCCTCATGACGAATTTTTCCCCAACTAAATATTGCCAGAACTTAGCCAATGCATGCATGATGGCTAGCATTTCTTTGTCATAGATGGTGTAGAGGAGCTCAGGAACTCTCAATTTTCATCTTTCATAGAAAATAAGATGCCTATTCTACATAAGCACTGCTCCAATGCCTTCTCCCGAGGCATCACACTCTACTGTGAAGGGTTGTGCAAAATCTGGCAGGGCCAATACTGGACATATACTCATCACTTTCTTCATTTTTTCAAAGGTTGACTGTGCTTCTGGGCTGCACTTGAATGCCCCTTTCTTGGTCAAATCAGTCAGAGGTTCATAAAGTCGAGAGAAACCTTTGACTAACCTCCTATAATAGCAACAGATGACCCAAAACCCCTTCAACTCTGTGAGTGTCCTAGGTGTGGGCCAGTCAAGTATAGATTGTATTTTTTCTTGGTGTATCTGTACCCCCTTCACTCCAATGATGTGTCCTAGATAAAGGACCTATGTCATTCCAAATTCACATTTGGATTCCTTAGCATATAAGGATTTCTCTTCCATGATAGCCAAAATCTGCTCCACATGCTGAAGGTGCTCCTCCCAAGTTTTGCTATAGAGAAATAAATCATCAAAGAAGATCAATAGGAACTTTCTCAATTGCTTGTTGAACAAATGATTCATGTAAGACTGGAAGGTGGATGGCGCATTAGTCAGCCCAAAAGGCATGACCAAAAACTCATAGTGTCCATAGTGACACCGAAAAGCAGTCTTGGAGATTGCTCCCTCATTTTTATCTGATAATAGCCGGAGCGCAAGCCAATCTTTGTGAAATACATTGCCCCATGGAGCTCATCCTGTTAGCGATAAAAAATGCACCGGCATTTTTGAAAGAACGATGCCTAATCTTGTAGGTAAAATTTTGATAGCTTCCTGGGCTCCAAATGGAGATTTGAAAGCACCATTGGAAAGATTAGGATTTGTAGATGTCGATCGACTATTTAAGCATGCAAAACGGACTCTCCATGACTGAGAAATTTGATTTTGAAAAAATCTACGCTTTCACCAGCGCAGAAGGCAGAATTATAACTAGTTAGCTGGTGAAAGCTCCGCCTTTCACCAGCTA
>JZKD02S1679848.1:763159-779724 GCA_000966675.3 Picea glauca | reverse complement strand
TATCACTTTGTGAGAGACATGGTTGAGGAAAAGAAGGTGTTGCTGGAAAAGGTTGACACTTTGAAGAATGTTGCAGATTCATTGACAAAGTCTGTGAGCACAGAAAAATTCTCCTAGTGTAGAGAAACAATGGGCATTGCTGCCCTGGATTGTTGACTATATAATCCCCTGGACCCCTGGATGCAAAGAAAACAACAAGTAGGAGAATGTTGGGTATATGTGTTATATTCTTTGCATGTGTGTGTGTGGGCGCATCAGATATGACAATTGCGTCTGACGATCCCTACCCCTAGAGCTCTGCCGTGTGTGCCAGGCGCTTTCCTTGGGGGGTCCCAGGGGGGGCAGGTATGCCCCCCTTGGTTACACGCAATGTTCGGGGCAGCGCCCCGAAATTTTTTTTGGGGCGGTTTTTGCTATTTTTAGCGGATTTGTAAATTAATCCCGGATTAAGGGATTAGGGTTTTGGTATCTACGGAATACCTAAAAACATTGTATATATTGTATGGTGAATGGTGAAATTTGATATAATGAAAATAAGAAAGGTTTTCCCGGTTGAGGGTTTCCGATATAAAATCTTTGTGTACTCTGTGTATGAGCCATTGATTAATTTTTGTCTTGCTTAAGAATCTATATGCATTGCTTTACTTCGCAGGTTTAAAAGTTACAAGTGGAATATTCTTGGTAGATAAAGGTTTTGCATGTTTTTTATTGGAATTGGTAAGGAATTTCTGAATATTCTTGGTAATTTCTTCTTGTTTCAAGCTTAGCCGTGTTATTCTCTTGCTGCAATTAATTTAATGCTACATCCATTAGGGCTGC
Source organism: Picea glauca (assembly GCA_000966675.3). Lineage (NCBI taxonomy): Eukaryota > Viridiplantae > Streptophyta > Pinopsida > Pinales > Pinaceae > Picea > Picea glauca. The sequence goes on along the minus strand of JZKD02S1679848.1, from coordinate 778,905 downwards.
AACAAATTACTCTTGAACTCTCTCTTTGCTCACCAATCTACCATTGAAATTTGCTTACAAGCTGCCATACTAATTCTACTTGACATTGGCTATCTTTTGGGTGGATTGTTTGCTAATTTTAGTGGATAGATATTGTTGTTGTAGCAATTGTTTGCTACATCCATAGGATTTCCTTTATACTTTGCTGATAACTTCATTTAGCAGCCCTATCTTACCATCAAATTTTGTGCTTAAGTATTGGAATATTGTCTACTTGTTTAGTGATTGATCATCCAAAAAATATTTGATATTTTTGATGGTTAATTATGCTGTTAACAATTCTTTCCATAGCTGATATATACATTTGTTTACTGCTGCACTTTAGGACAGCAAGATTCACTTGCTTGTCCCTTTGATTATTTGGCTTGTATTTCAATAAATTGTCTTGTCTCGAGCAGGTTCAACATTCTCTTGCGGGTACACGACACTTTGTAAACCTCCCCTCATCGACAAGACTCTTTTCCAAGCCTCTTTCCACTTCCAAACCTAACCTATAGGGGTTTCACTTATCATTACTCTACTTTCCGTCTCAATCCCCTAGGGTCACCAGGATCCCCCCCTGTGGTGACTTATCATCACTAAAGCGAGGGGAGTATCTATCTAAGATGATAGTGGGTAGCTACTCCCATAGTTGTCTCATGCCTTTGGATTGGGTTGGGCTTTGCCCAATTTGCAATCTGTGCAATAACAGGTTTGATTGTGCCTTATTTGTATTAGTAACATCCCCAGAGGCTACATGCACAAGTAAACTAGTTTGTTGTTAATGAAACTAAAATTTGCATGTTTCATTTCCTTCCATCTATGTGCATGTTGGTGTTTTGATTGCTTCCAACAAATCTACATTGGAGTGTGTTTATGTTGCTTCCATTGTTTGTGTTATTGTGTGAGTGCTTTGTACTCTCAATGTATGATTAGTAGAGCAAGGTCGTTGAAGGTGTGAAGAACCTAGTGCTATACCATAGATCCCTATAATTTTGCAATGCCATCCTATTTAAGATAGTAACACTTATGGGGTTGTTTCTACTAGCTTTTTAAAAATATTTGAGATCCTCCATAGTATAGTTGTTATCAATAACAATAAACTTGAAAGAGTGATTAGGGAGGAGTAATCCTCCCCCACTAAGAAATACATCAACAAAACCTACCTTGGGAAAACCAGAAATACACTTTATTCCTTCTCTCTTCATTATAGATATTGCAACCAAAAATAACTTCTTCGAAGGATTTTTATGCCCTTAAACATTGTAACATTCTACATTAGGAGGTCATCGTTACTCTAAGGACGTTTCTTAGGTTTTAGTTATAAATTCTCATTACTTTGAAGTGTCAATGAGATGACTCTACACCTCTTACAAGATTAGTGGAGTTGAAGAACAATACATACTATTGCATAGTGGGAATCATCTCATCTCTAAAGGAATTTGTTGCAAATATTGAAACCAAAAGGATCTTTGATCATCTTTGTTAGGTGTGGATGCTCGATTTTCCCAAGGTATTGATCGATTAACTTAGTTGTGTATACAACGAAAACTAAGAAAAACGTATTGTTTAATATGGTTTAAATATTTATGAATATTGATATTTGGATTTCAAATACATAGTTTGGGGAGAATCATACTAAATGGCCTTTCCAACTAAGTCATACAACCATAGGATGACATGTCATTCAGTTGTAAGCTGCATGTAAGAGTCTTGTGGATGAGGCGGATCTATTGAATACAGGTATTGGTTGATCATTTTTTACCTATAATACCTCAAATAGACCTATGGACAAGATAAAATTGTTAGTTGGGTCCTATACAAGAAGGGAAGATTTCAATATAAAAGGGATAAAACATGCCATCAATATCTTCTCCTTGTTGAGTTAAAGGGATGGGGCATAAAAACATGTTCCTTTATAAGTACAATGTATTGTAAGAAGTATAAATGGATGAACTGCTTGATAATGTCTAATGTGTTGTAAGTAAATAAGGGTTACAACCATAGATGTTTTAAATGAAGTTTGCAAGTTATTCAACTAATTGAGTTGGATGATACATCAGATTAGTTGGTTCGATCATGGAATTGGATGAGAGATGGAAATATTGTTAGTTGGTTCAATCATGGAATTGGATGAGAAATGGAAATATTGTTAGATATCTTGGATACAATGTATCCCTTGGCTCTATGTGGGAATGGTGCCTCTAGAAGATGGAAATTCAGGCATCTTCCATTTGTTAGAAGACTTACAATTACTAGTAAAATCCACCAATTTTGTCATGTCTACTATACTTTTTTTTAACAAGAGCTGGACTATTTTATATTAGAAAAATATGCAGTAAAAGCATGCAGCGGAAATACAAAAAGGAAGAGCACCTTCTAATAAAAACCAGGCCAGCAAAGTGGTCAAAAGAGTAACTAAACCAAACTAAAAGAGAATACTTCATGTTCAGAGAAGAACTTCACATATAATAATTTTACATAATAAACCCGGAAAAAATACTCCAATGATAAAGATAATGAAACATTGCATCCAAATTAACCCATTGGAGGAGATCCCACCACATCATTGTCTTCAGAAGCTGCCCCTGGTACTGGAACATTCAGGTCTGGAAGATTCAATTCTGTGGGAGGTGAAGATGTCATGTAAGATTGAGCTGATGGAGAAAAAATTTGCATTTCGTGAGGATGTCCAGACTGAAGGACCTCAATCTGGCTCTATAGTGCTCCACACTCATCTCGAACCTATTGCATTAACTTCCTATGCTGGATTAAAATATCCAATGTGGTTTCCACCTAAGCTGACAGGCTTGCAAATCAAATTTGGAGGAGAATTGAACGAGTTCTGAAGCTCCTCGATTTTGCACTCATACTGAGAAAGAGCCACCCTGGATTCTTCAGATTCTCGGTGGGCCATGAAAGCAAATCCAATAGAAAAGCTCTGGTCCAACAAGGGAGCGCCACCAAAAACAATGACAAGACCGCAAGAGCAAGAGACACCACCAATCCGACCATACGGGAGACCTGCCAACAAACTAAAGGACGCCCTCACTCCGCTTGAACCATAATGACCCTTCACATCCATGTCTAAGCCCACTCAATCCAATGATGGCTCCGTCGGACGATCAAATCCATAAAAAACTGAATAATCCCATCCTGATCCAAAATAAAGTATGGGAGCGATATAATATGATGGGTCGGGCATGCCAAATTAATTAACTCGAGGTGATAGGGAGCGAGACAACTGCATGATGCATTGAGGACATGGGTTTACCACCTGGATTCTTTTTTTAACCATGGGGAAATAGGTAACACGTCAGGATTACTTGGGCATGGCCCAGGTTCAAATCCGTCCGCTGTCACTATAAACCCAAGAGTATATCCAACAGTCCGCAAGCCAGATATACCTAGAACTTGTGACTCAGCAAGGGTCGAGACGTCTATCTCACGAGTCGCCTACCCTTTGAGCCTTATCACAACGGGCCAAAGTCTCGATGGGAATTGATCCCTAGTGGGTTGGGTGAAAATCACCATCCCCCACCAATAGGCCCCACGTCCTTGACTTGTTTACCACCTGGATTTTTATGGATTTTTAATAAATGATACATAATTTGTGAGGGGATGTTGCCCCTCAGATGTGCATGAGTGACAATTATTCTTTCTAGGGTAACTTGCACGTAATTTAATTGGCTTGAGGATTTTTGTGGTGCTCTTGGTGGTTGTCTTGATTGAGTTGGTGTTTCATTCTTCATAATCACTTGATATACTCCTTGGTACTTGGATGGTGATAGACCATAGATGGTTTGATGTGATGATGATAATTAGCCCCCATTCCTAGGGGTAACTGGAGGATATCATGTCTTGAGGCTCGCAGTGGAGAACATGATCTACGCCATGATGATGATGACCTACATCATGTCGATAGATAACATCCCATCAAGCCCCCTCATTTTCTTCCCAACATAAATCAACCAAGGCATGGTAAGTGTTACCTCCCTAGTTGCACCAGGTAGGACTAATGATGATCCATAAAGATTGAACAAGACACTTGTTCAAATTCAGAGTTCAGAAGTCCAGTCGGGCATTATGGCCCCTTCAAAATTTTCTTGTTCATCTTCTTTTATGCATGTTCCATACCCCATGGGGGAATTGTAATAAAATGAGTTAGCATGAGGTCTCTTTTTGTGTAAAAGACTAAGCTCCCTAAGAGTTGGTTATTAGTACATACTCTAGAGTGTTTTTTTTTACTTGGTCAATTATATCTTGTTGTTTAGCGATCTATAATTTTCTAAGTTTTTTCACTCATTCCTCCAAAGCTGGAGTGTGTCCTAATGATTCGACCTTAGTGTGTTTTGTGACTTTTGTCTGAGTCTAGTGTCTAATGTATATTACGATGCTAATCATTGTTCTAGAGTCTTATGGACATGCATTAGGTCCCTCTAGTATTTTTTTTAATATTTTTCTAGCATTAAAAAATTCCCATAAAACAAGAATTTATCTTGTAAATTGATGTAAATATTAAATAAGTGGTAGCAGGAGGTGTTATATTCCTTGGGGGGTATCGTTTTCTAACCTAAAATACCCCTTTTACCCATGTACCCCCTTTCCGAGAGAAATAATTGACTTTTTCTCATAAAAATCATTTTTACTCGAAAAAGGTGAATAAAACACAAATAAATCAGCTCCCTATTATTAAGGAAACATGTTTCTGGCTTGTCTATAGTTCACTAGTGGTTAGTGACACTTGAGATGAGTTGATAGAGAGTTAATGGGAGTTGGAGTTTGAGTTAGCAAGTATTTGATTCACCATGATGGAGATCCCAATGCTTGGTGCACCCTCACTCAAGAGAGTTGGCACACTCTCCTTGAGGGTGCCAATCCCAAGGTGTGCACCAACTCTTGGGAGATGTGGCGATCTCTTCCTGCAGTTGTGACACCTCTTCTCCACTTTGCTTGAGTTGTGGCAGAAATCCACCCATCCACTTGTCTCATCTACTTTGGGATTAGCACCCCCTCTCCTTGGAAAGTGTGCCCCTCTTTGTCTATATTGGAGCTCATACCTCACTCAAAAGATAATGAGAGTTTTGGTCAAGCTTGCTATTGTACTATCATTGTAACATTTTGCTATTGGAATAAAAAATACTTTGGAGGTCAAGAAGGTGGCTTGTGTGAATTGTGTGGATGATTGATGTCTTATGCTTATAATGTGAGGTAACCTTAGTTTAATTTTCTTGCATTAAATTAGGTAATTTGGCCTTTGAAGGGGTGTTTTCACCTATTAGGATAAGATTTTGTAAATTAGTTTATTTTTTAGATCTTATTGTCTTTCTATATTAGAGATATTAGATTTGCATGTTTATTTCAGTTAATGATCATGCTATCAAAGTCTCTTTTCTAGGGAGCACCAATATTTAACAGTTTCTTGCAAAATTTTCTTAAGCTTTACAGGTTCTCATGCTTGGAGACGTAGCCGGACTAGCTTGTACTTCCTAGATTCTTCGAGCCTCTTGAGACGTAGTCCCTCAACATTCTACCGGAAGACTCCATAGCCCAAGGGTTCCAAGCTCCAAGCTTCTCTCTCTCCTTCATAAAAATCTAAATATTTCTTGGTTACTTTCTCATGCATGCAAGTAAGTCTTAGTTGTAAAGTTATATTTCAAGTATATCTTACTTTTTCATGCATGCATGCATGCAAGTAAGTCTTAGTTGTAAAGTTATATTTCAAGTATATCTTACTTTTTCATGCATGCATGCATGCATAGATCCATACTTTACATTCAAAGTTTTCATCATACAAAGTAGATCTATCATAAGAAGTTTCATCTTTTAGCAAGCATTTTATAGTAAAATTTCAAGGCAAAAAGTTAGATTCAATTTTTAGAGCTTCAAATTTCATATTTGGAAATATTAGTGCCTTGTTGTTTGGTGTCCCGAACAGCAAACAAAAGCCACTAAGAAATCTAGCTTTTGCTTGTTTTCTTGGTTAATTTTCACTAACTTTTGCATAGCCTTTACTTGGTAAATTTCAGTTCAAGACTAACATATTTTGCAGGCACTTCTAAAACACTTTTGGGGAACATTTCTCCACTTTAGATGTTTTCTTTTGGAGGTTTAGCAAACAGATAAGAGGAAGTGTTGCGGAAATTTCATGGATCTAAAGCATCCGGGACCACCCAAAGCACCCAACCTTCCCTCTAATATCATTCTCCATTAATTTTTTGTAAGTTTGTTGGTCTTTCAGCTATAAAAGGACCACAAACATTTCTAATAAATATTGTAACCTAAAAACAATAGTGGGATACCCACTAGGCCTCTCATCCCCCCACACAGGGGGGATTGTCTCATTTTTTGCATTTTGTCTTTCACATGTGTCCATTTTCTATTTTAACAAGTTAAAATAAACATAAAACGAACCCAAGCACCATAAGAGACTGCCAGCAAGAGAGTTTTTCCTGATGTGTAGTGGGCATGTAAATGTTAATCATATTTACTGATTTACTAGAGGGAAGGTGAATAATACTTACCCAAAGCTAGCATTGAGTGAACTGGCTATGTTCTAGCTGAAAAATTCTAGGATTTCAAATAGTACACAGGCCTCCAAAGGCCCCCCTAGAGCTGACTTCTTGTCCTTTACAAGCACGCTACATATTAATGCTTTCTTGATGGATCTTAGTATCCTTCAACTTCATCTCCTGGAGTAGGAGTACTTGGCTTTTCTGATTGAATTAATTCTTTGACTAATTCCTACTTGTTTTTACTCCTCAAGCCCTTGCAGTTCTTGGAGATTACCTTCATCATTTACCTGAGAATTTGGGGATTCCTCCCTTGGAAGGATTGGGCCCACCCTAATTCCTTATGACTCTCGGATCTTTCCAAAGTACTCTTTCTATAGTGGCTTGATTACCAAGATCTTTCTCCGTGTCTGCCATCTCCTTGTTGAGATTTGGGTACCTTGAAAAGTGGTCCCCTTGTGTTTGTGAGTCTCTAAACACAAAGGGGGAGACTATTACCCTTATACCTTTACTTTATGTTCTAATTTCACATTAACTTTATTCACTTAAGTCATAAAGTGACAATTAATTCACAAGTGGGTGAATTAATAGACATAAAAGAAACTATGGAAACTTAAGTAAAGTGGGTTTCTAAGTGAGATTTATGAGAAGTGATCTCACCCATTGATTAGAATTGGCTAGATCTAATCTAAGCCATTGATCTTTTAGGTTTTTCCTAAGGAAGGCTAAAGGAGGAAAATTGGTTATTCACTTGAGAGAGTTGAGTGAAGAGGAAGAGAGGAAGTGAGGGTTTCAAGGAGCAAAGGGAGGCGCACTTGAGAAAAGGGCACAAGCTTCTTGTGGAGCTTTCATGGAGGGCACATCTTCTTGAGAGGAAAAGGGTGCATGGTATGGAGAGGAAACTTTGAGCATGGGTTCCTTGAGATGAGGAGGGTGCAAGGCTTCAAAGAGGGCGTGTTATAGAGAAAGTTGTAGGTTGGGAAAAGTCCGACCCAACCACAAAGCAAGTGCTACAACTTAAGAATCCTACACCCAATGTCACCTCGATGTAGGTCCCACACTTCAAGGGTGACTAGGTCATTCTAGGGAGGCGATCTCGATCATCCTAGGGGATTGAGATGGAGATGGAGAGAGATAGAATTGAATCCCCTAGAGGTCAAGTCTAAGTGGAGTGAAAGGTGGGAAGAGATGCCTTGTAAGTCAAGTGATTGTTGCCCCAAAGGTGTAGTACTTCTCAGGATTATTGTATCTGCCCAAGACACAAGAAAATCCAACTTCCAATGATATATGTGAGTATGAATCAGCAAGTTAAGCTTGCTTTCCCTAATTTGCAGCAATAGATGACAATTTATATCAGCAAGTAAGACATTCAAATCAGCATGTAAAGCATAAGATCAGTCAACAATATTATCAATGAGTATGGCAATCAAGTATGACTGAAAAATGACACTTTAAGGCTGAATAAAGCAAGTTGTTATAACAATGTATTTTCTGCAGAAAATTCCAGCCTTATGGCTGTAGTATTCAATGGCATGCATCAACAAAATTAACCATGGAAAAGTGCCAAGAACTATTCCAAAAGGTGCACCCTAGTTAGTAGAGTAAGTGAGCAAAATTAGAGAGCTAGTCTAGGGTTAGTTTAGGAGTTAAGAGAGTGTTAGTAGCTAGGGTTATGCAACCCTAATGGCTGTAGGTTAAAGTTTGTAAGAACAATTAAAGCAGTGGGAGAGAGGGGACGTCCTAGTAGGGGAAGACTCCTCTCAATGAGGCAAACCAATTTCAAGGAAGAAAACCTTCAAGAGATCAAAATTTGTGTTTCCCAAGGCAATGATTTTATATCTCCAATGCAAAAAAAATGTATGACTAGTGCCTTTACTATTGGGTTAATGGAGTCAAATAAAGAAAGAGATAGAGAAGCTACCTCCTTGGGGGTGTAAGCCCTTTTACTTCCCAAGGCAAGTTTTTCTAGCTAGGGTTTAAGCTAAGAGGGTGTATGCCCTTATACTTCTCTTAGCAAACCCTTGTTTAATCAATAAGATGAAACAATAAAATGATGAAGACTATGGTGGGGGTGTATGCCCTTATACTTCCCACCTATCTCCTAGCACAACAATCCTTGACTTGAAAAGAATGATAGCATAAGAGTAAAAGACTATACCAAAATCAAGAAAGATGCCAAGATAATCCACCATAAAAGCTAGAAAAACATCATCCAAGGCTAGCGCCTCACTCCTCCATCAACCATTCATCAAGATAGCCATAAACAAGTGCACAAGAGACAAATAGAGCCAAGTGTAGCGAAAATTTCAAACAAATACTTCTCACAATGAGGGAGAGTTATGATAAAATGAGATCTTATGATCTCTTATTTATACAAATGTCACCAAGGTGACTTCTCCATAAATTAAGGGATAAACCACAAGATTAGGGGTCAACAGCCCTAATCTTTCCCCCTTAACAAAGTAATATTAAACAATTCATTTAAAATTTCACTTTTTGTACAAATAAAACCCTAATTACATGGACGTCACCCCTTTAGGGGACGTTTTGGCACTAGGAGAAGGTCATTAGTGATGTAGGAGGGTAGTAAGGCTTCACAAAGCCATGTGTCAAGTATCCAAATGTCTTTCTTCATGGTCAAAGCCTCAAACACCTCAAAACATGCCAATGCATACCATCTCAACACCATGCCCTAGCCCCCAAGACATGACGTCAAGCTAAAAAAAGGACATGTTTCCCCTGTTATCGCACAATCTATACTTGCCCAAATCCCAAGGCAAGTGAATGCAAGATTGGCATAACAAGGGGTGACCTATCACTGTCACCTTAATAGGAAACCCCTTTCTGTTTAGGAGTATATCAAAGTTACCCCAGGGGAGATGTCCCCAGTGACCTAAAGGGCCAATAAGACTAAGGCAAGGATGCAAGAAAATCCCCCTCTCACTGGTCACTCAAGCCAAAAGGTTCTTAAGGTCTTAAAGGGATGAATCAATGGTAAAAATGGAGTGTACTTGCCCAAAACAAGACAACAAAGAAAATATGGCAGCTTTCAAGTACAAAATATGATGGTAGTGCTTCTTAAGACCATGAACCTTCAAAAAATAGGCTAGCTGATATAAAATTGCAGCAATGTAACAATTTACAACAACAATAAGCATTTTGTAACAGCCACAAAAATTATGCCTAGAAATTGCCTGAAAAAGACAAGAAAATGTAGCTTTAGCTAGGTAGAATGATAGTTAATTGTCACAAGAAAATTTGGCAATGTCTAGCTAGCATTAAATGTCACTTTTGCAGAGAATTTGCTGCAGTTAGATGACTATAGCAATCTTTTGTAACAACAGCAAATTCTAGTGCTCAAAATTGCAAGGAAACACCATGTAAACTTAGCATTTATCTAGTAGATTGATTGGAAATTGTCACAAGCAATTTCTGAGTGAGCTAGGTGCAAGTTATGTAGGTGTATGCAGAAAATTAATGTAGGTTAGTATGGCTGTAGTGGTGATTTGCAACAACAGCAAGTTAACTAGTGAATTAGTCTAGTTAAGAGTTAGTAGAAGTAAGAAACTGCTTCAAGGAAGTGAGTTTGAGTGTTTAATCAATCCTTCAATAAGAGAGGATAAAACTAGTGCCTTCTAGGGCTTATGGAGTCAAGTGGACGGCTTCTTCTAAGGCTGCAAATCAATTTTGATAGTGCACAAAAGTCCAAGAGAAATGCATAGGAGAAGTAGTAACTTAAGTCCCCCTTTGCATTTTCCTCAAGAAAACAAGATACTAGGGTGTAGGCAATTATAGGCCCTAGCACCTTGCTCTCCTTATGCTTCTTATGGGATAAGAATTTAAGCAAAGATAACTAGGTCAAAACCTTAGAGTGCTAGGAAACTAGGGCTCCAGGATTTCACTAGTCACTAGATCAATTCAATGAAAAGCTTGGAAAATAGAAAGTAAGAAAGTAGCAATTTAAGTTCCTTACTTCAAGCATTAAGCATATCATACAATTTCATAATCTTGTATGAGCAAATAAAACCATACATAAACCATTCAATAGATGACAAAAATGCATATTTTACCTACTTACACAAGAATAGTAATGAAATACCATGCAAGATCACCATAAAAGCTTCCAAGATTGATCCAACTTGCGAAAAATCAACCTTATACAAGAGTGCGCCTCACAATTTCAGCCAAGAGCCCTTATAGGGTGCAAATTTCAGACCTCTCCTCTTGTGTGAGGAGTTGTGATGTAAAACATGAATGTACTTTATGTTTATTTATACAAAATTTTGACCTTTAATTAATTTTCAGGTCAAAATAAGGCTGACTTGGCCAATTTACAAATAAATTCAAAGTTGGCATAAATAAAATTAATTAGCATGTAAAATCATCCCTAAGGGTGACATCATGCCCTTCTAGGGTGATGTTGGACCCCCAAGGTGGAACGTTGGGCTCCAAATGCAGAACGTTTGGCCTCCAAAGGCCCTGAATGATGCCCACACGTGCCAACCAGCTCACAAATGCCCTCAAAATGAAAACCCTAGCTTTGGATGACGTCTAGGGTCATGATGGTGGCATCATGGGCTCTCAAAGGTCAACGTCCAGGTGGAAGAGAAAGATCCCCATGGGTCTAGGTATGCCAGGGTGTCTCCAAGGAAAACATCCTTCTTTCTTCCTAGTGCAAGTCTCTGATGTCTTCTTGCCCCTGGATGGGGTTACAAAATCCATATATGGCTTTCATCCCCATGGAGGTTCGAGCTAATCCGCTAGGCAAAGTCCTGCAACAACAACAAGTACACCCTCTAGGGGTTCATAAGTCACAGGGATCATAACATGTAAATCACATCCAATAATCAAATTACCCAAACATGCGCATCAAACCCCCCTTTACCCAGACAAATGCTCAAAGACGTTATGCAATTTAACAAGTCAGGTTTGGAGAAAGTCTCAGGGTGTCCTATTGGGCTAATCCTCTTTAAGTTTGGGGTGTTTCCTAGGTGAGAACCAATCTAGGTCATGTAAGTGTGTGAGGTGGCATGGGGTGCATTGATAATAGGGAAATGTAGATCTTACCTGTGGGTGCCTTTGTAGAGGGAGAGTTGCACCTTGTCATAGATGCCATTTTTTTCCTAGCCCATTCAATGCCTTTTATTCTTAGATTCATTGTTTTTTTATCTTTTTTCTTTTATGCTTCAACGAAAGAGTTGAGGGACACTGTCCTGGCTTGGTGACCAGTGGTGATAGCGTTATCCACAAGCATTTCACAGAGATGAGAAGGCTGGCTCGTGATGAGACCCCCTTTCTCTTGGCTATGCCACCAAGAGCCATTACCCTGGTTTGGTGACCAGATAGATGGTAATGCCATACCGCTACATGCCCATGGTCATAATAGGTCGGCTCATGATGAGACCTCCCATCCACCACCTAATACCTTGAGTGTTTATTTGTCTTATGGGTTCCCTTTTCTTACTGAGAATATTTTCACTGCTTTCTAGGGAATCCCTGTGCGAAGCATCTCAAAGGTTTCATTTTCAGATTTTAACTCTTGCCAGCTACTTTTACCCTCTGGGCCTTTATCCCCTTCTTCCCACAAGGCAAGGTACAACCCTTCCTAGTGTGGTAAATCCCAATGACCGAACAAAGGTAGGGGGGAAATGAGAGGAATAAAGATGGAAAGTGGTAAGTATGGAGGGAATGGATGATGACCTTTCATAGACCCACAAAGTGGCAACCCATCCTAAAGGGAGATCAACTTACTAGGGCATCATGTCACCCTTCCAGGTATGAACAAGTTAAAGAGAATAATTTCCAAGCAAACGTTATGAAATGAAGGAGAATTCAATGTAACATATTCAAGCGCTTCAATAATCAGAGTGACAAATACCATGATACCCAGACTCAATACCTCATGGAGCAAGACTTACTGCTACTTCAAGACCAAGCTGGTGGGATGGATACTGTTGTTGCTGATAAATGGGCTGCACTGAAGAAAAGAGGGGCCCTCCGGGGCCATGCTCAAGTCATCCGACTCTCGGCACTCCATGTCTAGGACCTGTGGGCCTCAAGACATGATCTCCTTAGTTATCCCTAGGGTAGGGGATAACATCCCCTACTGGAAAAATCATTTGGCAAGTAAGGGTTGGGCTATGTCGTCCAAATCATCATCAAGGCCTTCCAAGTATGATCTTTCTCATCTGACATGCGGGCCCTTGGCATCCAACCTATGGGCTTGTAGCCCCATGGAAGCCCAAGCTAGGCTTGTTCTTCCAAAACTGTCCACCAACTAGGTCCCACAAAGACAAATGAGCACGCCCTCCAAGGATCTCAAGTCATAACATCATGATAAGTGAATCCAATCAATAAATAATCCATCTAAGCATGTGCATCAAAGATCACTATATCAAACCGTTAATTGCTCAAAGACATTATGCGACTTGTCAAGCTTGAATATGGGAGGGTTGACGAGGTGTCCTATTGGGTAGATATTTCCCTAGGTCAAGGAGAGTTTCCAAGAGATCCCTCTCTAAGCCATGTAAAGTGGATGAAGTGGTTGGGGTCAAGACTCAATGGGCATAGGGCTCATGTCATACAAGGGGTCGTAGTGTCTCATTCATGGGTGCCTTTGTAGAGGGTGTGTGGTACCTTCGTCGGCAATGCACTTTTTCCAAGCCCATCAATTGCCTTTTATCTTTCTTTCTTTGAATTTTATTTCAATATAGCATAAGGAGAGGTTGAAGGTCATTTCCCTGGCATGGTGACCAGATGATGGCAATGTCACCCACAAACACCTAGTGGAAATGAGAAGGTTGGCTTGTGATGAGACCCCCTTTCTCTTAGCCATGCAACTGAAAGCCATTGCCTTGGTTTGGTGACCAGATGATGGCAATGTCATACCACAAGATATTCATGAACGTGATAGGTCGACTCGTGATGAGACCTCCTATCCTTCAACTAACCTTTTAAGCATTCTTTATTATATTGTGGCTCCCCTTTACTCAAAAGATAAGCGTTTCATTGCTTTCTTGGGTGATCCCTAGGAAAAGCATCTGGAATGTTTATACAAGGCTTTTATCTTTTACCCAACATCAACCCCTTTGGACCTTCAACCCCTTCTTCCCATAGAATTAGGGACAACCCCTTCTTGGGTCAATACACCCTAAAATCCCAAGAGATAAGAAAATGGAGGGGAACAATGATGCAAAGTGGTACGTATGGTCAGGAACGGTACGATGACTCATTAAGGGAGTTCCCAGTAGCAAACCCATCCCCAAGGAAAACCACTTACTAGGGCACAATGTCAACCACTAAGGTGAAGCAGGGAAAAAGGCATCATGTCCAAGCATATATCATGAAATCTAAAGCAATCTAAGATACAACATAATCAAATGGCTTAAATATTGAAATGATGCTCACCATAATACTGACTTGTACCTTGTTGACCACCTATTCAACTAGGAGGTCAACTCCATGTGCCATGAAGTAATGCATCATCAGATGCTAGTATGTCGAAGACAGTTTGGTTCTACTAAGCAATTTTTGCCTCCAGCACAAATTTTGTAAGCGGGATTACCGCACCCCTGCGTGGGTTAATATTGTAATAAGTCTACATGGATCATGTTAGGTCAGTTGCCTTAGGGTTTCTTTATTAGGAGACTTCCTTTTGCTAAGTGTTTTTTATCCTCAGGAGGTTAATGTGGCCTAACCAGCTGGGTTAATCTCCCTTGAGTTTTTCACTCCCACCCAATAAATCCTCCAAAGTGGTGAAAGGCATTCTAATGAAGTCATTCCTAGGTAGCTAGTGTTTAGGAATGATGTAAATGACCATGTAAGACAACACGTAAAATTTCGCGGAATTCCGTCAAGTATAGCTAGGTTTTTTTTAAGGTTCCGAATTAATTAATTAATTCTGAGTATTTGATGTAAAACTTAGGTCCCGAGATTTTCAATAGGGGTATTTGTACTCAAAAGAAAGATAATGAGACCCCCTGCACCCGTGGACCAAGTTTCAACTCAGTCGAACAAATTTTGCTAGGTTGTTTGTCCGCTTAGGAGTTTTTTCGGGAAATTGACGGTTTTAATTGCCAAACCCAGAACATGGGAAAATGTAATTTGTCTAATAATGGACCAAATCAAATGAAGTAAAGGGCAATAATTTGAAGAGGAACCCCACCTAACCTACCCACACCCTTTACCCACCTTTTAAACCTCCCTTTTAATTAAATTAAATTTTTAATTTATTTCCCCATGTGGGTGATACCCCCTCTTAAAAACGTACGACCCTCTTTGGCATTTAATAAATAAAACATTTATTAAAAATTTTTGGGCCCCTCCTACCTTACGTCCACTCCTCTCACCTCACGTCCCCCTCTCCTCACTTACCATCACGTCAGCCATCTAAGCCTCACGCCTTTCCCCTTTTGTTTAGAAACTTTCACTTAATTGATTTCGTGGGCCCTCCCTCCTTCCTTGCTCACGTACTCCCCTCCTCTTCCATCCACGTCCCATTGGAATGTGGCTACCACACTCCTCCACACTCACATTACGTTCCCTTTCCTCACGTAAGTTTCCCCCTCATGTCTTTCCCTTAAACTTGTGCTTTCCAACTCACACAACCTCACACCTCACATCTTTCCTCCCTTATCCTTCACGTTCTGTTTTAGAGTATGCCTTTCCATTTAATAAATTAGAAACATCATGTATGAGAATGGAAGGTTGCTTTCAAACAAAGTGTGGGACTCTTCCTCTTACTAATTCGCCTTTTTTTTTTCCATTTCGCCCCTACCCTAAAAGCTCATGCCACATTCACTTGAGTTGTCATTTGAGCTTGGATCTTGACATTTGTCAAAGATCCATGGAGGGTCTCTCTTCCTTTCATTGCTATAAATGAGACTCTCCTCTCCCTCATTCTTCACCTTTCATTATTGCACTATTATGCTACTAGTTTATCATCATCCCATTCTCTCTATCTCTCTCATTATTGCCGTATTTCTTCACTGGTTTTGTTCTTGAAGAGCTTGTGGCAATTAGTTGTCACAACCTCTTCCCATTGGATAATAAAAGGAAATAGCTTTGGATGATTTTGGGAAGATCTACAAGTATTTTGGATCCTGCAAACATATGAGGTATAATCTTTTCAATTTGATATGATGCATGTATGAATGGATCTTAGGTAAAGTATTTTATTTGAGTAGGTTTTGCAAAGAGTATTCTTGTGAATCTATA
>JZKD02S1679848.1:723500-745763 GCA_000966675.3 Picea glauca | reverse complement strand
GCATCTCTAGGTTTCATTTCTTATGGATTTTATCTTTTACCAGTTGCTTTTACCCCCTGGGCCTTTAGCCCCTTCTTCCCACAAGACAAAGTGTAACCCTCAAAGGTCATCCTAAAGGCTGGACTAGGGGAATGGGATAGATGTGCGGGAGATAAGATGAAACATGATAGAATGGTGGGAGCGGACGATGGCTCTGCAAATCCCCTTTGGTGGCTAACCAAGACCCATGAATACAAGCTTGCTAAATCACCCCATTAATCACCCCAACAATGGTCAAGTGGATTAGTGTAAGATCCAAGCAATCATCATAAATGAAAGGAACCTAATGCATATATAAGAAGGTTATAACGATCAAACATGACACATACCATTATACCTTGGAACAATTACCTCATGGAGCAAGAGTCCTCTCCGATGCAAGTCCAAGCCGATGGTGATGGAAGTTGTTGCTGCTGACAGGACAAGTCTGGCGAAGAAAAAGAAGAATGGGCCCCCCAGGGCCATGCTCAGGTCAATCCTGCCCTCGGTATTTCATGTCTAGGACCTGTGGGCCGCGAGACATGATCTCCTAGTTATCCCATGATATTGGGGATAACATAGCTAACATAGTTTGTCCACATAATATTAGGGAAAACACAAGATTAGGGGTCAACAACCTTAATCTTGACCCTTTACAAAGATAATATTTAAAAATTCTCTTTAATTTCACTTTTACACAAAGAAAACCCTAAAACAAAGGTGAGATCATCCCTTGAAGGAGGACGTTTTGGAAAATTGAAGTCATTGGAGATGGGCTGCAAAGTAGGGCCTCCAAAGGCCATGTGACAAACATTTGGAGCCTCTCCACCTCAAAATTCCATGTGTCATGCTATGATTTATCATCAACCACCATATGCCCCTCAAATGTGACGCCAATCCCCTAGTGAGTGACGTTTTTCCCCTTCTGGACAAGTTGTTTGGAATGCAAAGGGTGGGCTACGTCTATCCAGTTGTCTCATAGGCCTTTGAAAGCATCTCCCTATCATCCAACATGTGGGCCTACGTCATACATCCTGTGGGATGCTTGCCCTCATGGAAGCCCAAGCTAGGATTGTTCTTCCAAAATTGGCCACCAACTTGTACCTGCAAGACAAATGGATACGCCCACCAAGTATCTCAAGTCAAAGCATCATAATGATTGAATCAAGTCGATAAAAGAGCCATTAAAGCATGTATACCAGGACTACATCATACAACCATGTGCTTAAGAAACTAGACGTTTTGCCAAGTTTGGTTGTGGGTGGGTTGGCATGTAACTTCTTTTCAAAGGATCAAACCTCCGAAGTCTAGGAACAACCCTATCTGAGTCATGTGAATGAAATGGAATGGATGGGGGAAGTACTCAATGGGCATGGGGTTCATGATATGCAAGGGTCCATATTATCTCATTTATGGGTGCCTTTGTGGAAGGTGTGTCGCACCTTCATCAATAATGCATTTTTTCCAAGCCCATCAATTGCCTTTTATCTTTCTTTCTTTGTATTTTCTTTCAATATAGCTTAGGGTGAGTTGGAGGCCACTACCCTAGCGTGGTGACCAGATACTTTCATGGAAATGAGAAGGTTGGCTCGTAATGAGACCCCCTTTCTCTCAACCATGCAACTCAGAACCATTACCCTGATGTCCCCCTTTCCCTCAGCCATTCAACTGAGATCCATTACCCTGATGTGATGGCCAAAAATGGTAATTTCATACCGTTAGATACCCATGGACGTGATAGGTTGGATCGTGATGAGACCCCCTATCCTCAACTGATCCTTTAAGCGTTTTTATTTATTCTTTTCATGGGCTCCTTGTTTTCTTGCGGAGAATCTTTTCATTGCTTTCTCGAGATCACCTGGACAAAGCATCTAGAAGGTTCTTTCATTAGGCTTTTATATCTTTCCAGCTAACTCCCCTCTGGGCCTTTAGCCCGTTCTTCCCATGAAATGAGGAATGGTCCCTTCTAGGGTCAATCTACCCCAAAATCCCAAGAGATGATGTCATGAGGGGAAATAATGATGGAAAGTGGTAAGTTTGGTCAGGAGTGGCATGATGAATCATCAAAGGAAGCTCCCATAAACACCCCATCCTAAGGGTGACAATCTACTTGAGTGCCCCAAGCCAACCACCAACATTTAAACAAGGTAAAAGGCATAGTTTCCAAAGCAAATGTCTCATAATAAAAAATAACCTCTCATACACAAGCTAGAATGCCTCAAATATTAAAATGATACCCACCATCATACCTGACTTGTACCGCATGGAGAAAGACCCAAGTGACCTGTAGTGGCAAGCTAGTGTGGATGATGACCAAGTGTCGAGTCACTATGGTGGCGATGCAGGTCTCTAGCTATGCAAAAGCGATACTGCTAGTCATGTGGCCTCTCGACACTCCATATCTGCAACTTGAGGGCATCGAGACGTAATCTCCTTAGTTGTCCACAAAATGGGGATAACATGTCTGATTGAAGAAACTTTTGACGACATTTTTGGGGTCTAAATTTGGTAGTGATGGATCCCTCCCAGTGTCCCTTAGAATGCTTGTGCCTTGTCCAAGCAAGAGCGAAGTTTGGGCTTGATTAATATAGGTCACATGGCACTGGTATGCCAACTAAATGGATTTTTCATTGTCTTTTTGGTGATAATCATGGGAAGCACTGATCAAACATATAAATCTTGGTCAAAGACATGATGTTGAGATTCGAAAGCCCTTTTAGATTAGCAATGTGATTATTACACCAAATGAATTAAAGATTGTTGGTTCTCCCATTCTTAAAAGGATCTAGAAGGTTTGGATAAAATTTATACCACGTCTTTCCTTGCAATGGTCTTGGCTAAAAAAGGTATCAATATTACTAACCACTCAAATCTAGACACGAAAGGTTTAGAACTCCATAGTTTCTCACCTTGAGAGATTTCCTCCTAAGAGATTGTCTAGGAAGGGATTAATCTACTGGAGGTATTTATGGGATGCAAGCAAATGGGAGTGGAAGGCTTGGTCTCTCATCTTGTTGAGCATGAAATTCTACACTCTAATCAGCTAGCAATCCAAGAGCTATAGAATTGAATTCCAGTTGATGAAATCTACAAGCTTAATGACATCACTAAGCTTGGAAGTGGTGCTATGATAAACTCATTTGGATTTTTCAACCCAACAAATTGTAATAAGCGCTCTATACAAGATATGGATTCAAAGAAACCGTCAAGAGGGGATGGTGCACTACATATCCTATACATGAAGATTTTTGGATAGCCACACTTTTAGAGGATGTTTATTTTTTCGATCCTCCTCACTTTCAAGGAGTGTGGCATTGTATTAGAACCATTAGTTTGTATGCAATTTAGGAAGATGTGATGTTGCCTTTAGTGGGTCCAAGTTCACTACTCTCATTAAGAGGGATGCAAGAGATTGTGATCCTAGGGCTGAATCAAAACTGAGATCATTCTTACAATCCTTTAGGTAGAAATGAGTCATTTTTTCATTATATTATGTTTTCTATTGTATTAATATAAATATCATTTTCTAAAAAAAAAAAAAAAAATTCAACAAATATGTTCTTAGAACAAATATGTTCTTAGAGAGGGTTTTTCCTAAAAAGGAGGAACGCCATATCATTATCCCTTTCCACTTAATATAATCCTATTTCAATTATTAAATGACGAATGTTCATTTATGAAATAATCGATTGTCCATCTCCCCGGACACACCTCTTTGACTGCATGTACGTTTCTTGCATGCATGTTTGTCTATCAAGTTAAGTGCACTCAACCATCCCCACACCTTCAAACTAAACCAATGCTACATTTATAGTCCCTTTCAAACTAATATTCTAAGACTAATATGCCAATTACTTCTCATTGACTAGTATTAATGTATAAGTATATCTAAAATATCTATATTCAAAAAGGGAAAACCTACGTGTCAATGGGAAACATGAAATAGCAAGAAACAAGTTTCTAAACGTAGGAATAAAAGGGATCTAGTAAGGATACCAAGCTTCAGATAGACTTATGAGTAAAGTTCCAAAGTAAAGAAAATACTAGGAAATGGTCTCCAAAACCATAAGTGAATTTTGTTTTATGTAAAATCTATTATCTATCAAATTCATAGTTTCACTAAGATATATCAAAGTAAAACACAATTTATAACATGAATCTCAATATATAGACAATAAAAAAATTCACTACTAGACCACCAATTTTTCCTTTCAACAATAATGAAACGTGTTTCTTTATTTTTGTTTATAAACTTTTTGCTTTAGAAGTGTTGTTTAGGATTAGCGAAGTTGAGTACAGTTTTAGAGGGTCTTTCTTCGAGTACATTTTTAGAGGGCCTTTATTTCCTTTATAAACTAAATAATTATAAAAATGAAATGTTGACATGGATGAAAATGTTGGTAGTTTCATAAGCTTCCAAAAAACACCCGGAAATAATGTTAGTGATTTCTGAAAACAATAAAAAATCACTGATGCATTTTTGGCCTTCCAAAAACGTCTTAAAAGCCATTTTTGGTGTATCTGCATTTTGGAAACTGAAAACATGTTTTAAATTGACCATGCATCAATCCAAATATACAAGGCTTTAAAGACTCATAAAATTTTCTAAAAGCATACAAGATGAACCATGTGGAGCTAAAAGAAACAAGCCTTTTGACCTTAAAAGCCCACAAACCAATCTAAAGGTTTATATATTATGTACTATATCATGTCAGTTATTTTACATGAGCTCATACTAGTTTGGATGCTTATAATATCGGTTTTGTATATACATGCATGGATGGTTAATGCATGAACTCAATGTATGTATGCTTTATGCTTGAGGAAGCATGCAATATTGCATAGATAATGCTAAATTATAGTTAGGAGTGAGGAAAATGCTACAAATCTTATCATATTTTATTTCCATTAATGTAATGTAGGGTTAAGGATACTTGTGTGCTTATAGAACTATGATGAAGGGGTATGCTTATAGAATTATGATGAAGGGGTATAATGTTATTAAAAAGCTATTGTATAACGTTATTAAAAAACTATTTATGAGTATAAAGCCATGTTGTACGAGTTTTCAAAACATAGGAATATTGGGAACGTGGATACGAGTGTGCAGAACGAGTAGAAGTTTCCCTCAAATTTACAGAAAACGTGAAGTTGGGAGCAACAATAATATATATTAAAAAAATATAAAAAATATTTTAGATTATAATGATACTTTAGATTACAATGTATAGAGATATTTATACATTTTAAATCTTATTTCAATAAAATTGAAGGTCAATACATGACATTGTTTTTCCTATTGCAGCAAACTACAATATTGAAATTACTAATTTAATTTATGCTTAAATTACTAATTTAATTTGTGCTAATAATTATATGAATATATTTAACACAATAGTGAAACTTTAATATCCATAAATGTTCCATTAAAAAATGAGAAACAAAATTGAAAATACATATATACAATTTTAACATCTTTTTAAAATTAAACTTTACATATATAAACTTTAAATATTTTTGTAAATTTGAAGCATTATTCTTTTTTTATTGGAAAAAACAAATAGTACTACTCTTCTAATATGAAAAGTCAATGATATGGTTGGTTGATATCAACACTAGAGTGGAGCAAATGCTTGTCGTGGATAGGGTATTGATTTATTAGATTTTTATGTCTAGTTTGGGCTTGAAGGAAAATATACATGCATTAAAAGTTTTTCATATCCACAATTATAAAGTGAGTATTATTAAGTTTTTTTACTTAACTAATTTTTGAAATAATATTTATATGTAGTTTAGTCTCAGTTTTATAGTGATATTTTGAATAAATATAATGAAAATCTTTGTAAGAAATTATGTATTTGTAATAATGAAATACATATATTTACATTTTAATTTAATATAATTCTAATTTAGAGCTCTTCCTTTAGGAAACTGGTTCCCAAGCTCACATTTCTTTGATGTTGAAGCTCTCAAGTTCCCAAAAGAACTCTCAACCAATTGGAAATGTTCCCAACTAATTCCCAAGCCCCCAAAACTTCAAAAACAAATTTCAAAAATGTTGAAAATACCAGGAACGATTCCCATGCAACTATGATATAAAGTAAAAGGCATTGCACATAGCAATGGGGTCTTTGTAATGAATTAAGATGTTCATAATTCCTTTCCTAATGGTATTGGCTCAATCCGTACCTATGAAAATCTTAATGGTCATAATATCCATAGTGCGTGAGTAAAATCATAGAAACTCTAATCTTGGGTCGCCCTCTTGTGCTATGTTCTCTAGGTATTAAGGTTAGTCTTTACAAATAGGCAGCTGGGGAAGTTATTCCAAAATTTTGGTACATATAAACTATAAAGTTGTTGATGATGCAAGGCGTTAAGGTGATTATAGAAAAGCAAGGGAGCAGTCATAGGGATTTTGATCAATTAGTCCTCTGCATTGTGGAAACCAATTAACTAAGAGCACTTCTTTGCTTCTCAACTTAGATGGCTTTGCAATACTCTGTTTCTACTTGGGGAATAGATTAGTTGAGCAATGCCCAAGGCCTTCTCCCCGGGACTGAGTGATGGCACTAGCCGCAGCTTGTAAATTCGAAGATGTTAAAAGGCCTAATTGGATCACAAGGCCCAATGGTCAGTGGATTGTTGTGAGGTCTTCCAGAAGTAAATATCTAACTTTAGATAAACCTCTGTTAAAATCAGACATTAGCAATGGCTCCTCCATCCAGCAGCTTCCATTCACAGAAGAAATGTGTACAGCCAGCTTCGAAGCTGTCAATTGAGAAGAGTCGTAGCCAATAGGTGAACTAGATCAATGCTTGTGCAGCACAGCCTCAACATCAACCATCTTCCAGCAATTCTGCCAAGACTCTACATCATAACTTGTTTTCAGTGGCCGCGGCATCCCATTTGATTAATGAAACTTGGGACCTGGATCGAAATTCATATCAGAGCATTGCTAGTGGTGGTCCTGACAATCATAACAGATTAGAATTGGAGAAACGTTTTATCTCCTTGATGATAAATGGTCCTCTACTAGTGCAGGAGAAGCTTACTGCTCCTGTTGTAGTAGTGTGTGGACGACACAATTTTGTCATGCAAGTATGATAAAGCGGCAGTTGTACATTAGCTGTAGAGTAGATATTTTTGTAAATTTGATTCAAAATTAATTCCAACTGAGTTTATTCGGCTACGCATATGATTTCTTGATTGTTCACAAACTAATGCTTAATACGACTACTTGGGAATTTAAACTCTTCAACTATGGGCTCTCTGTTCTTTTCATGGCAAACCCTCAATTTAATTACCATCGAATCTTTCTTTCGTTTTCAAAACAGGCTTAAAGGTTATGATTTTCAGGCTGGTTTCTCACTTCTCTGTTTAAGTTTGGTTTCTCTGTTTCTTTCACTCTATACAAGATGAAGGGTTCTCTATGAAACAACTCTTATGCATTTTTTACCATTTTCATATTAAATTTTTAATTATTTATAAACAATATACTATTTTTAATTATTTATGAACAATAATTAATTTGAAGAAGATTAGTCAAGAATCTAGCATTCAATGTTACTTTTGTAAATTGAACTAATATAACATTATAATTATAAAAATAGATAGTCATGTTGGAGAGTCTTGGAAGTAAGTTGACATGGAGAAGGTTTGATGGTTTCACGTGGTATGCCTTAAAGTTTCTCAAAAATCCAATGAATATAGATATTATGATTGGATTTTTAAATTAAATGGTGTAATGATGTTTTATAACTACCTTTAAAAAAGAGAAATGTTTTTTTTCAAAAATAATAATTGGAAAATTTTAATGAAAAGAGTAATTTAATAATGTTTTATAATTATTTTTGAAAAAAGAGTTTTTTTTCAAAAATGACAATTGGAAAATTTTAATGGAAAGAGTAATTTAATAATGTTTTATAATTATTTTTGAAAAAGAGTGATGTCTTTTTAGGTTGATGGTATGAAAATTTTAATGGAAAAAATAATTTGGAGAGAATTATAAATCAAATGGATAATTAAAATAAACAAAATTATACGTAGTTAAATTATGATATTCTAATTACTCATTCAATTTAGAAACCAGAATTGTTATATATTATCTACAAGGAAAGACTTCCATGTGGTGGGACTAGCTAAAGCAAGTTAAGCACAATAATGAGAGAAATTTCTTGACAGTTCAAAAAGTATTTCCAATAGTGATATCTACTTCTCATCTTAGTTGGCTTTGCAATACTCTCTATTACTCTATTTTACTTGGTATTTAGTGGGTTTGGCTCTATTTGTGACACTGCTTTGGAAGTAACTTACATAGTGCTTTGCTTATAACTCCAATGTGGAGTTGGGCAGTTTTTGTATAGTCACTGTACAATAACAACAAATCTTGTTTTCAACTATAAAAGGGAAATATATGTAATTGTTTATAAAAATGTATGTGAAGAAGATTATTAAGATTATTATATCATAATGGTTCTTCATATTATATAGAATTGTAGTCTCTCAAAGAGATTTGAACCATCTACAAGAACTTGTCTCAAATAAACCACATTCAAAAAAATTGTCATCTCAAATAAGCCATATTCAAAAAAAATTACCACTAATAATATATTGACAATCATATATATATATAATAAAAACCAAAATTCAATTTATATAATTTTTTTTCATAATGTAAAAAAAAAAAAAACAAGTAACGAAAACCAAACAAAAAAATTAATTAATCTTTTGTTTTATACATAATGCTTCTTACAATTTAAAATGTATCATAGATTTTAGTTAATTTCAATGAAAGGTTGTGCCTCATTAAGGGTGCCCCATTCTCATGATTAAAAAGGGTTTTATTTTATCATATGTAATAATATGGTATGGGTTAATCAATAAGAGATAATAAATATGGATTGTCCATTGATCGATAATGTTTTTATAGGACTTATTTAGATGGTTAAGATTGAATCATTAGAAAATACTTGTTAATAGATTGCAAATTTTCTTGTTTGAGTATAGGGATGTCTTTGATCATTTTTAATTAGACGTACTCTCTCATCAATGATTTACCATACCACAAAAGAGAATGTCATAGCCATAATATATCCCCCTCACCTTGTTCAGGCATTCAACTATTCTCAAACTTCTCACCTTTCCATTTCATTCAATTCAAACTTCTCTCTCTGTGTCGCATCACTTAACTACACTCAAAGTTCTGTCACCGACCTAATATCTTTGCCTAAAGTCGTCAATTTAATTTTCTACCCAAAACTAGGAAATAATTTTCTACCCAAAACTAGGAAAGAGTAGGTTCTCACACTAAAGTCAATTATAAATTTTTCAACCCTAAACCACCATCACTTAACTACACTCAAAGTTCTGTCACCGACCTAATATCTTTGCCTAAAGTCGTCAATTTAATTTTCTACCCAAAACTAGCAAAGAGTAGCTTCTCACATTAAAGTCAATTATATATTTTTCGACCCTAAACCAAGAAAGAATAGATTCTCAAATATTCTTTGCATGAAGTAGATTATTTAATTTTCTACTTGAAAATCATGAAAGAATAGGAAAAATTGACTAGTTCGTTAAAATGTGATCATGGTTAACTCAAGTTTGATTCTCAACAAAAATATATAATTTTCATAATGACAAACCAAAGTGCGGATAAGTTAAATTTGACACAATCTCAATAAAGAATGATCCAATCTCAATAAACATGAATAAGTCCCAATAATTTACACAAATATTCATTCTATGATCAAAACTTTAAAGTTCTATACACTCTTTATCTTTTGAAAATGCATATATTTACATATACTCATATACTGATAGTTGCATATACTCATAGTTACATATATTTCTCCAATTAACAATGATAGTAGCTCAAGCAATGCCACAACAATCTGTGTTATATCTAGCAAGAAAATTATTGTTTTTCTATCCATGTGAAAAAAGAAAGAAAATTTAACATAGAATTTTTTCTTTTATCATTTTAAGATTGGGTTTTCTTTTGTGAAAACATTTGTGATTATTCTTTTTTCCATCCCACAATCAAAACAAGCTGATCAGCGACTTTAAATCTATTGATGGTAATTTCATAAAAAGATTCTTCATAAAAATCATCGAACCTTGTTAATAATGTCTTTTGTTTAGTCAAATAAAATGTAAAGCCAAATAATACTAATGTTCTTGCAAGGAAACAAAATCTGTTATGTATGGAACTCTACAATCAACACTAAAAAACAAATTGAGTGGACAACTCAAAATAAAAACTCTATACAAAAGAAAATCGAAAGAACAAAGAAAAACAAAGACTTATGTTCTCACTAACACATTTATATGTAAGAAAATAATATGATATAATAAGTGTGTCTGTGTCTGCTTTGAGTGAGGCCGAAAACAATCAAACTCCATTTTAACCATTTAAAAAAGTAATCACAAACATACATTCAAAACATATATTATGATTAGAGTACTATTCTACACTCAACAAATTGTCTAAAAAGTTTACTAATAAAAGTGATTCAAACTACATAATAATTATGAAGTCATATATATTTATTAATTACTAAAAATTATTATTCTAACAGAACATTTACATGTAAATGTACAAAAACAATTGACAACAATAAAACCCTTATACATAATTCCTTCACTAACTTTGTTTTAACTCAAATCAAGGTTAGTAATACAAACCATTCCAAAACACTTTACAAAATAATATCATATTAATTTGATATAGTGACAATATTTTAGGGTAGCAATTACCATTATGGGCTTTCATTTTTGGAATTCATGAAATAAGGCCATCTTCAACCCCTTTCTTCTATGTCAACTTGAAAACTGACTTACCAACCACATTACAAGTACATCTAACAAATTGCTTCAAATTTAAATCTATTCATTCAAAAAACAATGATCATCCAATTCTAATGAAACACTAACTTTTATAAGAAATTCACCAAGACCATAAAATTAATTATAGTACTGTCACACATAAGATATCATTTGATAACCATGATAACTAAATTTTGCACACGGAGATAGTTGGAGGAGGGTCTACAATTTTTTGATAGAGGTGCGAGTGTGTATATTTCCATAGGCTTCTAAACCCTTGGGCTAGGGCAACAGGCCCTCCCCTTTCCTTTTTCTGGTACCTTGTCCGTCCTTTGTTTTTTCTCAGCTTCCCTTTCACGTGGCTCGTACCCTTTCCCCACCTCCCCTGTCACCTCCAGCCCTGGGATTAGCTTCTAGGTCAAGCCCTGACACAAGGGGTAGAAAAATGGCGCCTTTTGAGGAGGAAGAGGTGGACTATGAACATAGCTTGTCATGTGGATGAGCGTTCCCATCCCTCAAGGAGTTCCTAAACCAATTCCTTTCTCATGAAACCATCACTTATTTCCTGTTAGGAGGGGCGGGACCATTCTCAAGCACGTGTGAAGGACGGGAAACACGAAGAAGGATGAAGCTTGGTTAACAATCCGTCAAAGAGCCTCTCATCATACACGTCTAAAGCGATGAACAAAACATCTGGTTCTGAAGTTTCAGAAAAGTCCCCCCCCTCCTGCACGCGAAGTAGCATGATTCTCAAGCCTTACACAGTGCCTCTGTGCTCCCTAGAGAAGAACATGAAAGGAACAATGAAGAAGACAACAAATGTAACGTCCCCAAACACCAACCCCTCCCGGGTAAAGCTACCAAAACCACCGTAACTTTGTTTTTGCTACTTTGTTACCAAGTTGTATCTTCCCTAGCCTCCCTGGCTGGGCCATGCTACTCCAATTAATGCTCTTATATATATATATATATATATATATATATATATATATATATATTGTTCATACACATTTCATGTGGAAGAGACAATAATACATACATGCAATAAACACAAACAATTTTGATAACATTATAACACATGTACACAATACACATCATACAGAGAATAGATATTTGGTACTTATATTTTAATAGATGACCACCAACTACGTGTAAACCTTCCACGAACCTCCCAGCCTTAAACCACACTACTCATCACGCTCAGCAGTGGGTCACCCCCGAGCTGGGACTAAACTCCACCCAGGGAAAAGGAATCCTAGACCTAGGCTGAGGCTACGGGAAACTGCACTGTACAACTGGAAGGATTCTCTCGAAGGAGCTTACTTATGCCCACTGCTCACAGACTCTCATTCCCCACATGCCTATCCCACCCCAGGAATCTACACCTTCACTGCTCCACAATCCATCGGTTGCTCCACTTCCCTTCTAGGGCCTCAACAACAGGCCAAATCAAGAATTCTCAGAGTTCCGTAGCTGGTACTGGACTCCCTCCAGAAGAAATCACTTCCCAACAAACTCTCTCACCTAGAGAGAGTTGCTCACAGGCCTGACAACCTGCTTCTTCAACCACGGGCCTAACAACCCACCTCTTCAATCCAGAACCACCAAAAATCGGGTAAGGCAAGGAGACGACTCAACAATTTACAGAGGTTCACAAAGGCAGAAATGACTCTGGCTACGTACTTGTTTAGTGAGTACGTGAACTGCACAAGGGATGGCTAGCATGATGAGGATGAACTCGTGGGAAACTAAATGGCCAGACTGGTCAAAAAGTTGAGAGCGAGAAAGGAAAATGGTGAGAATGGTCATCTTGCAGAATTGTGAGAGAGATGCAATGGTGAGAGAGAACTCCTTCGGAAGGTGGCCAGAATGGTTCGTGAACCCCCAAAAAAGGTGGAACTTCCCACATACATCTGCATGCGTCCTGGGTGACACTTGGCTCTCCAGGAGCATGCTCCTCTCCACTTGGAGTTTGTTCCTCTCCTCGAAGGAACTTAGGATAATTGGGTTTATTTTCCCAACTTTAGTACTTTTCAGGAATACATTATAATATTCCCTTAGGTTAAGCTCTCCAACTTAGCCCCTCTTTCCTAGCCTCTCAACCCTGTTCCTTTCCCTACCCAGTGGAGCTTAGTCCCCTATAACTCTTTCTTCGTGGTCGATCTACACGCAACGATGTATTTTATTAATAATCTGCATAATTACATATACAAAAATCATGCCCACTGACCTTAGCATCTAGGCTCTTTGGCCTAATAAACACATAAGCCTACCAGCTTATAATTACTTGGCTCACCAGCCTACAAACATCATCACATTTTAGAGGGGATAAACCTTGGGGTATTACAATCCCCTCCCCTTATTTTTGCATTGTCCTCAGTGCAACTCATTTACATAATATCAACAAGATTTTCAAAATCTTCAAAAAGATGTGGGTATTCTGCCCGCATAGCATCTTCATGCTCCCATGTTGCGTCCTCGGGACCGTACCAGGACCATTGAACCTTTACAATCCCTATGGCTCAATTTCAAAGCTGTTTAATTTTCTGGTCCAAAATGCGTACCAGATGCACTTGAAAATCGCTTTCTTGCTCCACTTGAATCACATTCCAATCAATAACATGATTTGCATCAGGTATATATTTCTTAAGCAAAGACACATGAAATACATTATGTATAGACATAGATGCAGGTAATGCAAGCATGTAAGCCACTGGACCAATCCTCTCTAGGATTTCAAATGACCCACAATATCTGGCTGCCAACTTGGAACAATTTTCCAACTTCAGGGAACTTCTGTTGGCTTTCACCTTCAAGAAAACATGATCGCCCACTTTAAATTACATGTGAGTTATGTTCTTATCAGAATAACTTTTCTGCCTGTCTTGGGCAGCCTTCAAATTATGCTTAATCTTCAGCATTTTCTCTTCCATTTCCTTGAGAAAATCTGGCCCAACCACTGCCCTATCATCTGGGTTGTCCTAGTTTACTCGGGTATTGCACTTTCTTCCATAAAGTGCTTCAAATGGGCTCATCTTCAGTGATGCTTGATACCCATTGTTGTAGGAAAATTCTACCAAGTGTAGAGAATCTTCCCATTTAGATGGTTTGTCCATCACATACATTCTTAACATATCTTCTATCACTTGGTTCACCCTCTCTATCTTCCCATCAGACTCAGGATGATAAGCAATGTTGAAGTTCATATTTATTCCGAACCCTTTGAATAACCCCTTCCAAAACTTTGATGTAAACTTTGGGTCTCTGTTAGACACAATTGTCTTGGGTACGCCATGCAAGCGTGCTACTTCTCTCATATAAATATCAACAACGTTAGTTTCCTTATGAGTAGTCTTCATAGGAATGAAATGGGTAGCTTTAGTAAGCTTGTCCACCACTACCATGATTGCATCATGTTGCTTGCTTGTTCTGGGAAATCCTGTGATGAAATCCATTGTCACCACTTCCCATTTCCACTCAAAAATGGGTAATGGCTGTAGTAACCCAACTGGGTGTCTATGCTCACCCTTGACCCTTTGACATTCCAAGCATTTAGCTATGTATTCAGCAATCTCCCTCTTCATGTTGAGCCAATAATATTGGCTCTTGATTGCTGAAACTATTTTTTGATATCCTGGGTGTCCTGCATAAGGAGCATTATGCATCTCTTTTAAAATCGCACTCCTCAATTCCGGAGAATATGGTACATAAACTCTGTTTTTGTACAAGAGAATTCCATCAATTCCAAATTCATAATCTTTAGTTTTCTATTGCATTTTACCTTGCTGCAATTTTGTTACCAATTCCATGTATTGCAAATCTGCTTTTGCAGCTTCATAAATTATGCCTTAAGATCTGTCTGATACATGATAATGGCGGTAACATGCAGTTCATGCACTCTCCTGCTGAGTGCGTCAACCACTTTGTTCTCCTTTCCTTTGATGTGCTTGATATCAAAGGCATACTCACAGAGGAATTCCAACCATCTACTCTGCCTAACATTCAAAGTAGGTTGATCAAACAAATATTTCAGAACGTTATGGTCTGTCCTTAGCTCAAACCTCTTTCCCATGAGGTAGTGCCTCCACTTCTTCAAAGCGTGCACTATGGTTGCCAATTCCAAATCATGAGTGGAATAGAGCCTTTCATGCTCTTTCAATTTTCTGGACTCGAAACATATCACAAACCCATTCTGGCTAAGGACTCCACCAAGTCCTTCTTTGCATGCATAATATGTGCAAACCATGAAATCTTCATTCGGATCTCCGATATTCAGAATTGGAGCACTGGTTAACAACTGCTTCAATTGCTGGAAACTCTTTTCACATTCTTCTATCCATTGAAACTTCTTCCCCTTCCTTTGCAAGGAAGTGATGGGGTGAGATATTCTCGAAAACCCTGCAATGAACCTTCTGTAGTAGCCAACTAGACCCATGAAGGATTTGACTTCTATCACATTCTTAGGTGTTGTCCACCCTTTAATGCCCTCAATCTTTTCAGGATCCACTGCAATCCCTTCTTCAGATATGATATGCCCCAAATAGTGAATTTTGTTTTGATAAAATGAGCACTTGCTCAATTTGGCATACAACTGATGTTTTCTTAGCACTTGCAACACCATCCTCAAATGATGCTCATGCTCTTCTTTTGACTTGGAATATATAAGAATGACATCCATAAAAAAAATGACAAACTTGTCTAAATATTCCTGGAAAACACCATTCATTAAGCACATAAAAACAATTGGTGCATTTGATAACCCAAATGGCACCACTATGAACTCGTAACAACTGTACCTTGTCCTGAAGGTGGTCTTGTTGACGTCTTCCTCTTTAATCATTACCTGATGATATCCTTACCTGAGATCTATCTTTGAAAATATCTTTGCATCTTTCAATTGATCAAAGAGATTATCGATCCTTGGCAAAGGGTACTTTTTCTTTATAGTCACTTTGTTCAATTGTCTGAAATTGATGCACAATATCAATGCCCCATATTTCTTCTTCACGAACAAGACCGGGTCACCCCAAGGTGACACACTTGGGAGTATATACCCCTTCTTTAGAAGCTCTTCAAGATGCATTTGCAATTCCTTTAGCTCTAGTGTACTCATTTTATAAGGATTCTTTGATACTGGAGCTGCTCCAGGCATCAAATTAATAGAGAAATCAATATCTCTCTTTGGAGGTAGTCCCGGTACCTCCTTGAACACATCTTCAAAATATTCCAGGACTGCATGATCCTCTGGATTTGACACCTTATTCTTAGATGCTTCCTCCATATGGTTTGCAAATATTTGATAGCCCTTCCTTTAACACTTCTTCAGCTGCATTGCTGAGATTTCTCGGATAGTAACTGCCCTAAGAATTCCTTGGACTATTTTTCAATTTCCTTCCTCATCCAAGAAAGTGAATGCCTTGTTATGGCAGTCTAACATGGCATGGTGTTGGTCCAACCAATCCATACCAATTAGGCAATCATATGATCCCAACGACAGGATGTTCAAATCTGCCTTGGTACACAGTCCATTCATGCACACTGGACATGATTTAACCAACTCAACAACTTTCCTCTTGGCTCCTATAGCCAGTTGTACTAGCCAAGATTTCCCATGCTTGCTTCTTGGAAAAAGAAATCTTTCCACTACCTTAGGGTTTATATAGCTATGAATAGCCCCCGAATCAATTAAAATAGTAAAGGCATGGTTATTGATCATACATTCAACTTCAATCAGGTGTGATTGAAACTCATCTTGCTTGTTGTCCAGGGCTGCATAGATCCTTGGTACTCTTCTTTCCATGTCCTCCATTATTGCTGCTTGCTGTACATTGTGGAAAGCTCTTACCTTGTCACTTTTGTGAGGACAATCTCTATACTTGTGGTCTCCTTTACAACCCTAACATTGAATGGGTGTTTGGCTTGA
Organism: Picea glauca; assembly: GCA_000966675.3. Classification (NCBI taxonomy): domain Eukaryota; kingdom Viridiplantae; phylum Streptophyta; class Pinopsida; order Pinales; family Pinaceae; genus Picea; species Picea glauca. The sequence goes on along the minus strand of JZKD02S1679848.1, from coordinate 728,992 downwards.
CCTTTTCCCTCCTACCTCAACCATTCTATGCTCTCTAAAAGATGGTTGTCCTTGATGACTGTTTCTGAAAAATGGAGGCTTGTTTCCCTTCTTCCTCTGTTCCTTCTTGAACTTCTTCTTGTCCTCCCAAGCCTTATGAAAAGTAGGCTTTCTTTTTTGTTGATCATATAATCATTTTTCTCTCCTTATATTTTCTTCCAGATTCTTGGGATCATCATATTGGATTTTATCACTGATGAAAGATGACATTCCACTCAGGTACCTCTGAATCTTCAGTGTCTCATCCTTGATGAAGGAGACATACTTCAACAACTCTAAGAATATCCTTTCATATTCATCAATAGCCATGCTGTCCAGTTTAAGTTCAAAGAACTCTTTCATCTTTCTGTCATAATACCTCTTGGTCAGGTATTTCTTCTCAAAATGCCTCTTGAAATCCTTCCAAGTCACATATTTCTCTCTGAGGTGTTGTACTTGCACCAGCTGATCCCACCACATGGATGCTTTTCCTTTAAGTTGGTATATGGAAATTCTTCCCTTTTCATGAGAAGAATAGCCATGCAATTGGAAGTACTTGCTCATGCCTAGCAACCATGTCTCTGCATCTTCATCCTTCTTGTGCTCACCATCAAATATAGGAGGTTTGATTTTGTTCATTTCCCCTCGTAGCTCATCCAACCCAGACCTCTTATGCTTCCTAGTAGGGGATGGACTTGAGCTATTGTGTGCTCTCTTATTGGAATGCCTCTGGGAGTGTTGGTGATGTCTGTTACCACTTCCTTCTCTCCTTTTCACATCAGGGGACCTATGGCTCCTTGATTTGTTGGGTCTACTTTCCTTATCCAATTTCTTTTCAATTCTTTCTAGGCTCCACATCATCTTCATATTGAAGTCTCCCTACTGCTCCCTGGCTCTCATAAGCTTTTTGTTATCTTCTCAATGAATTTGGACATCTTTTTGCAACTTTTTAATGATTTTCATCATGTTCCCTTCTTTATCTATCTCTTCTCCATGCCCATTGGAGTTTGTTCCTTCAACTCCCAATGGACATCCATTCCTCTTGCTTCATTCTCCTAACTGTAAGCATCCTGTGCCTCCTCCATTCCTCTACACTATGCGACAATTCGGTTCGGTTCTATCAATTGTTAACTCTGCAAAATGTGCAGTCAACCAAGTTTTGTCAAGCTATCAGAATTTAATAATTTTCCAGAGTAAACCAATCTGATTCAACAAAAACAATATTAGATTCCATTTTTTGTGGGTCTTGATCGGCCAAGAGCCCCTTGGGCTTCTATCTCTAAGCCCAGTTCTGTTCTACAATAAATTTCGGGCGCTAGCCCCTTTTTCTTCATCCCTTGGTTCGCATGTGACCATGGCTGTGACCCAACACTAATGATTTGGGCGCTTATCTGAAGCCTCGAAACTTTGGGCTCCGAGGCTTCGAAGGTTTTCCCTTTTCTGCACGTCACACACATCACAGAACAACGAACTGTCGAACACCCGAAGAATGGTGGATCTACGGTTCACATTCCTTGCACAAATCTACAGTGGATAGGAGATTCGGGGACTCCGACTTCAGTGGTTTCCAAAGCACATCACAACAAATCTCCCAAAGTGTCGAATTGGTGAACTCGTGAAGTGGGGTGGATCAACGGTCCACGAATTCCCAGCATTTAACGACTGATATTTACTACGGAACTCTAGGCTTCAGGGCTCTAAGACTTTGAAGCTTCGGGCTTCGTCAAATTTCACATCTGCACACCCGAAAAATCCCGAACCGCGAATCTCCAAATATTTTCATGTCACCCCGGTGATGTCATCGCGTCACTTTACTTCGGCATTACGGAACTTCAAGGGTTTCTTCCTCTCATACAATCACAATCCATTTCTTCTGGAGTGTCAAGTATATAGACTTCACTATCTGACACCACGCGTCCACTGGGGCCCAAGGTTTCCATGCTTGAACTAATAAATACTGAAAACATCACATCAAACTTTATACTTTTCAAAGTGCGGGGACATGGGTCGGCGGTTTTGGAGTAACCCGTCGATTGTTCCGCAATTGTCCCCATGCTGACACGTACCCCTTCTGGGAAACTGTGGTTTGGATTGCGGGACTGCCTTGTAGAATTATCTACCGCGCAACTTCAATCTCCACAATGCCTCCCAACCATCGATCTTGATAGATCGTGATCAAATTTAATGTGACCCTGATCTACCTAACTTATTCGCCAAATTTAACTACCTTGTGCCACCACTAGGAGCACCACATGACAAGACACACAAAGTTGACACGTGGCCCAATCAGGCGGGTGACATATGTCATGTTCTAACTGCATTTCTATCTTACAAAGGTTCTTAACTCACTGACATGTGGCACTAATCCCATGTGTCCACGTCATCCCTAGTGACATCAGCAAACCACATCACTTTGGGACTTCGAGCTTCGGGAGATTTCACCTTAGTATACCCCCTTTCTCCCGAACGCCGAACTCCTGAACTTTCTTACCTTCCGCTCTTGGCTTATCCCTACGGTTTTGATCCATCCTTGGTCAAATCCAACAATAAACACTTCCCCCCGGATCGTAGATCCTCTTCGGGACTTCGAAACTTCAGGCTTCGACCCTTTCTTCTCTATCACACATAAACTTCGCCGAAGTCGTGAAGTCCAAAGTAATTAGGGGTTAATCCTCATGCACCTTTCTCCAGATATGATGGTTGTGAAGGATCCTCCTTCTCCTGAACAGATCCCATGGCCCAACTTCAAACCTTGCAGTTCCAAACCCACGGTTACTGCAATCTCTTTTCTCTACTATCTTTCTTGAACCGCTATACCTCCTGAGCTTCCAAACACGGCCAAGGTGTTCTCTTGGCACTATGGAATGCTCTGAAATTCAAATTTTGTCCTTCTCAACAACATTTTTCTCTGAGATTTTGATTCCATAACCACTTATACGACCTAATTCAGGCTCAGTGTCGAAAACTGGGCTCTAAACTTCAATTTTGTCCATTTCGACAAAAATTTCCTTTTGAAACCTTCTCTTCAACTTCCACTTTCCTGGCCCATCCAGGCTCAGTGTTGAAACCATGGCTCTAATACCATTTTGTAACGTCCCCGACCACCAGTCCTTGCCGGGTAACGCTACCTAAACCACTGTATGCTTTTTTTGTTGCTCTGGTACCAAGTTGTAACTTCCCCAGCATCCCAGGCCGGGCCATGCTACTCCAAATAATGCTATGATATACATATATATATTTATAATGAAATTTTAAACCGACACAACATTTTGTTCATACACATTTCATGTGGAAGCGACAATAATACATACATGCAATAAACACAAACAATTATGATAACATTACAACACATGTACACAATACACATCATACAGAGAACAAAGATTTGGTACTTATCTTTTAATAGATGACCACCAACTGCATGCAGACCTTCCACAAACCTCCCAACCTTAGACCACACTGCTCATCACGCTCAGTAGTGGGTCACCCCCGAGCTGGGACTAAACTCCACCCAGAGAAAAGGAATCCTAGACCTAGGCTGAGGCTACGAGAAACTGCACTCTACAACTGGAATGATTCTCTCAAAGGAGCCTACTTACGCCCATTTCTCACAGACTCTCATTCCCCACATGCCTGTCCCACCCCGAGAATATGTACCTTCATTGTTCCATAGTCCATCGACTATTCCACTTCCCTTCCAGGGCTTCAGCAACAGGCCAGATCAAGAATTCTCAGAGCTTCATAGCTGGTACTGGACTCCCTCCAGGAGAAATCACTTCCCAAAAAACTCTCTCATCCAGAGAGAGTTTCTCACAGGCCTAGCAACCTGCTTCTTCAACCATGGGCTTGACAACCCGCCTCTTCAATCCACAAACACCAAAAATTGGGTAAGGCAAGGGGATAAGTCAACAATTTACAGAGGTTCACAAAGAAGGAAATGACTCTGGTTGCATACTTGTTCAATGCATGTGTGAACTACACAAAGGATGGCCAACATGCTAAGGATGAACTCGTGGGAAACTAAATGGCTAGACTAGTCAGAATGTTGAGAGCGAGCAAGTAAAATGGTGAGAATGGTCAGCTTGCAGAATCATGAGAGAGCTGCAATGGTGAGAGCAAACTCCTCCGAAAGGTGGACAAAATGGTTCATGAACCCTCAAAAAAGGTGGGTCCTGGGTGACACTTGTCTCTCCAGGAGCACGCTCCTCTCTACTTGGTGTTTGTTCCTCTCCTCAAAGGAACTTAGGATAACTAGGTTTATTTTCCCAACTTTAGTACTTTTCAGGAATACATTATAATATTCCCTTGGGTTAAGCCCTCCATCTTAACCCATCTTTCCTAGCCTCTCATCCCCATTCCTTTCCCTACCCAATGGAGCTTAGTCACCCATAACTCTTTCTTCATGGTCGGTCTACACGCAACAATGTATTTTCTTAATAATCTGCATAATTACATATACAAAAATCAGGCCCACTGACCTTAGCATCTAGGCTCTTCGGCCTAATAAACACATAAGCCTACCAGCTTATAATTACTTAGCTCACCAACCTACAAACATCATTACATTTCACAGGGGCTCGGCCTTAGGGTATTACAACAAAGGTTATTCCGGAAAAAAGAGTCCAGGTGAAGATGGTTGTAGGAGATGACCTGGCCCTTGCGAACAAAACCAATTTCCATGGTGAACTACTAGTGGGAAGGTTCACAGGTAAGACACCTGGTCTTCAGGCCTTACAATCTTGGCTAGATAACTTTTGGTCTCCAGTTCTAGGGTATGCGTCGGAAGCCCACGTTCTACCTAGAGGCTAGAACTCCTTTCTTTGCAACTCAATGACATACAAAGACAATTTGTTGTGCTGCAAATGGTCATGGGGGCTATCAGGCTTGGTTCTTAAGCCCCAGGCAGTAGAATTCAAACCAAAGCATGAACCTGTCTCCCAAATGAAGGTATGGGATATACTTCCAGGCCTTACCCTGGCTTTCTGGACTAGAGTAGCTATGGAAGTAATAGGGGATAAGTTAGGGTCTTTTGTGGGTTTGGAACCCAACTGGGCCTAAAAAAAAGACAGGTGTTCGGCATGGATTCAAGTAGAGGTGAATGTTAGATATGGACTAATTGGGAACGTAAACCTTGTCCCAGGTGACATTACCTAGCACCAAAAGGTAATATTTCCATGAAATTGAGCACCTAGAAGTAGATTGCAAGCAATTTCTTTTGAAAAACTTCCCTGTAAAGAAAGCATGGGTGCGCAAATCTACTTGCAACAAATCAAAGAAGGTCGAGATGGTCTCGACAGGAGGTTCTAAGGAAATTTTCTTGGACCCAGGGACAGTCAAAGCTTCTAGCTCCGACATGGGAGATCTTATCCTCCAGGCCTCCCAAACAGATATGTTCATAGAGGTCCTCGTTTTTCCTTCCTCTCCTCTCGAGAATTTTTCTCCTAAGAAACTCGTCGGCTCGGAGGGGCTGGTCC